>JABASH010002408.1:0-20275 GCA_019776445.1 Tomocerus maximus
AATCCCATATTTAAAGTAAACTGGTGGAAGTGTACTCACCACTCGGAAAAATTGGTTTCCTTTCGGAACTCAGTCGTTTACGACGATAATTCACATCACACTTTCTCAGATACTGGAATCCAAATGGTCTTTTCACTCCCTGAGACTTCAATGACTTCCGTTTCAAAATGCCACCGTGACTTTGAATTTCTATGGCCATTCCGTTCCACGCGTAGTTATCATCAGAGGAAAGTTCTTTTATGACCCGAGATATATTGTAGATACCTGGCAAGATATAAATAGCCGACTGGACCCGTTCTGGCGTCACCATTCACTAACTTTTCCTATTCGACAGAATAAGTTGACTTATCTTAGCAAAGAAGCTCATATGGAATCTTTTAAGTTGAATTCAGATTCGAGCATCCCTACTTCCCTAGAACGTTGGTTGTTAGTCATGTCATCTTCCCAATCCATTCTTTCCGCTATCTGTAGTGGCACCTCAACCATAAGCCTATTAATTTTACTGTCCCCTCTTTCGCCGAACAATACTTCATTCTCAACTTCCTCCGTAGTTTCTTTATTAGCTCTCTTTTATTATATACCAATGTATAAGAGTAATAATCTAAAGCCCTTCCATACGGGAACAACTTTCAATTAGTTAGATAGTTATTTTAGTATAGAGCTCTGAGACACAAGACGATACAGAAGAATCTACGACATAAGAAGTTGGCAGAAGATGATGCGATAAGAATGAAAACATAGCAACACTCTCTAATTCCCTGTCTAATATCCTACACTTTTTGTTCTCTCCCTCTACATTCTGTTTTCAGATTCGTTAGTGCTATAATGGTAGGAGTAGCAACTGCCGAGTGGCTTATCTTAGATTGAAATGACTTTCACTAATTATCGTGGAAAATATTCGTCGCATTACTTACGTCCTCCGTACACGACGCCTACTCTGCCCAAGTCTGCTCTGCTCCATTTTCGATAGGCAGTGCACCAGAAAATGCATGTACATAAATATATCTTGATGTAGTAAAATAAATTCACTTTCTACACATTAGTCAGATAAGTGCATAGCTCTGTCGTTGCGAAGAACAATGCATTACGCCTACAAGGCTGCTAATGATATGATTGCTATACACCTAATTACACATTATGATTCAAAGCACACTGGCTCAAGAACAAGTGAGAACTACACTCTTTCTCTAACATACGAAAGTGAATTGAGTAGTCGTGCAATTCACTTCTGCAAGCTGCTGCCACTCTGGTACCTACCATCCACTTGATAATCTAACATTCAATACTTGCTTCAGAACTCTAATCAATCTCAATTAAGTCAACGCAAAACTACCACTACTGTAATTATAATGATTACACCCAATGTTTTCCTGTCGTGTTCTTTTTATTCATTGCCAATAAAAAACAGCTCCACTCAAAGAGAAGACAGACTAATGAGGTTTGATGTTTCTATTATACATATACAAACTACGCCTCAATATATATACACAATATACTCTATACCGTGTGTACAACACTTACCATATTGGTCTCATACCGTAAATTATCTCAAGATGACCTTGGTCACAATTAATTTCTAAGTGCTCCTAAGCATATGAAATGTGTTTGTTTGAGTGAGTACATTTTTTAAGTCTCAGGCAAAGCAAAGGTTATAGGTATAGCTAGTAGTGGATATAATGCAATTAAGGTGTTTAAACTTTTGAAGATTCCTTGTTTCGTTTACGAAGTTAAAATCTGGAGCAGCATAGAAAAAATAATTTGTTATTCTGTTGTGTGAGGGTTTATTGAATCAACTCTGAATGAAAAAGAGTTTTTGTTGAGTTAAGTATTTACGGCAGCGTTATAGCGTGTTATGGTGTAGAATACAGTATGAATAAAGGTAGTAATTCCGAGGATATACGTGTGATGGTAATCAGAAGAAGAGTTATAAGAAGGAGATGGCATAAAAGGAAATCATCAAATATTCAAAGGATTCTTCTAATCTACTAAAGTAAGTGTAATATGACGCTGTGGGTCGTAAGCAATAAGAAATGTGCAAGAAAGTGTGCTGTATTTGCACGAGAGAAGAAACGGCATTAAGGAATGGATCGAATTACACAGTATAGAGGTAATAATATACTTCTGTAAGACTTGAGCAGCATACTGATACACAATTGAGTATCAAAAAGCATAGCAGTTATATTATGACATGGATATATTGTATGCTTATCTAGCCCCTTCATTTCAGTTCAGTAAACTAATGAAAGGAAGTATTTAAGTACATACATAAAGTGAGTGAAACAGGAGATAGTCTCAAGGCATTTATGAGCACGGGCTCACTTACAGCTTATCTAATTGGAAATTACTGTTTTTAGCACGTGTGAATCCTCCACTGCTCTTGTCATTAATCCTGAGCAATGACTTTCCATTGTCATCCTTCCTTAATTTCGTCTGTGAATAACTAATCTTATTTGTAGCAGGTGTACTCAATCTAAAAACATTTACCTGGACTAATGTACTTGTAGATGTTCCAATTATTTAATTATCTGATAAAGCTTATGGTAGATAAACTATGGAACATGCTTTATTCCCAAACGAACTACAATTATATCATGTATGCGTACTTGAATAGAAAATGCAGTTCAGTAGCATATTGTAATACTAAAAAATTCTAAATGAGTTTGTTTACGTTTGCATAGGACAGAAATAATATTATGAGTAGAAGTCAATGTTAAACTGGTTCTTATAACTATAGGGGTGTCTGTAATATAGTTATAGTAGTATAAATGCGAAGACGAGGGATAGACATGCGAGGTAGTAGAAGTAACAGGATATGAAATGTATGTATGTTTGAGTGAGTAGATTTTTTAAGTCTCAGGCATAGCCAAGACGGAGGAGTATTGGACGGTATAGGTATTAGGGGCTATAATGCAATATTCATGAAGGGATAAAAAATGGACGTCTATGAATGTATAAAATATGAAAGAGGATTTGTGTGTGGGACGTAGTAGATGTATGAGTGTAGTTTGGCTATGAAATGTAGTCGTGGAAAGATAAATGTTTACTTGTTTGTATACATAATAGAATGCAGTGCATTGTACGGTAATGTTGTTGTAGGAAAGTATAGAGAGGTAGGTAGGTAGTGTTTGTAAGTACAGGGATGATTCCCAAGACTCGTTTAGCTAGGAAAAGTGAAAGTTGATCGTGAACTTGAATATTTAATTAAACGAGCGAGTGGTCTTTACCAAGAGGCTAGATAAAGGACAGGATAGTAGTTGGTTAGGCTAATGTTCAGAAAGATGTCTAATGTACCTAGTGCATAATACATTAGTATGGTCACGACCTTAGTGCAATTGGCTAGAGTCTGTCCTACCCTGGCATAACCAGACCGTGCTCATTTACATGTATACTAAGTAAATCCAAGTATTTTGCATCTAGAGACGAATTAAATGCACGTATAAGTGAGTATACTTGTAATTCTAAATAGATAAAGTATAAACAGAATTGTGAGAAGAGTTCACAAGTGAGTTGAGTCAAGTTGAGATGAACTACTGACCCCATACTGTTCCCTCTTCTCTCTATTGTTTTTTCTACACCTTTGTCACACTTCACTCTCCCCCTTCCTGCAGCACAACAACACAATCGCTTGACAAGAAACAAATAAGAAATTTCCGATTCCATCTCCCTCGCTCAGACTCATTTCATCAGTGCACAGTGGAAAAATATACCCACAGACCATTAAAAGAATATTTTCGAGATTTCTCAGTATTTAAAGGAGTTCGGGGCATCCAGAGCTGCGTTACCTTCACTTGCTCAAAATGGCTCCAACACATTGGTTCATCGTGTGTGGACTCTCTCTATTCGTCTCATACGTCTCCAGTGCCAGCATGAACTCTGCCGAATCTATTAAAGGAATGAAAATCAAGTAAGCCTTTTTATATGATCTATTATTTCAGCATTTAGTATACACAAATATTTTCATACAAGTTTATTTCATTTCCTCGACTATTATTTTGTTGTAAGCACATGCGGTACTTTAATGTGCATGGATATATCATAATAGTTGCATTGTATTGCATTAGTGTCACTGCAATGTAAATAAGTAGTTCAGACTTAAATTATGTAAAAGATAATGCAGTTTGTTAGTTTAAATCGTAATGTTTATGTTTTGGCAGGCGAATGTGCCATAATTCTGTAGTAGGTATAAATATTTATGAATATTTACATGTTTGAACTATTTAATTCCAGCTTATTATTAGGAGTTATGTAGTGTAATTTGGCTGGAGAGCAGAAACAGAGAGCAGAAACAGTCTGGGGAGCAAATTGTAATGCAGTGAGTTAGTAATCTCAGAGAATATTAATGACTCAGACCTCAGCCTTGTAAAGCGGAAACAAAAAGTTCATAATTCTTGAGAAGATGTGTTACTTAAGCTAGAGCGAGCTAGTAGAACTGATTCTAGGTGAATTATGCACACTACTACATACTAAATAGAGTAATGCATAAGTAGCTGGAGTTACGCAAGTCTGCATAGCATAGTAGTAAATAGTACACAGATAGCCATTGTACTACAAGAAATTTAATGGTAAATGAATCATTCCGGACGGAGTGTGCTTAAGAGTTGCTTTCGTCATCCATGAATTCTCTATTACTCTTGTCAGAAAAAAGCAATAGGAACGAAAGCAACTGAAGCTAGTAGAGTGAATATGTAAATAGACTGTGAAGTAGAGAAAACAGTTAGGAAAGTGATTTGCATATTACTGTAGTACATTAGAAGTACATACATGAGCAAATGGAGGAGTTTAGTTTAAATGTTTAATTTAGTTGATTGCAAACTCGGTGCATGGGAGTGTATCTCTTTGTGCTCTTCCTTAGTCTCAGTTTGACTTTCGTATGTATACCGATGTTCTCTTGGCATTTGTCGCAGGAAGGAGTTATGTCCGGAACTCGAGAACGTAAGCAGATACACTATTTGGGCGAATCGGTACGACAACAAAACCCGGCAATGCTACATGACAGGTCAGAAAGGTCCTTGTGGCAACAACATGATTTTCTACTCTGTCGCTGGTGATACCGTCTACGGAGAGTGTGACTGCAACTACGATATCGAGTGCAAGTCTCTTATCTACTCTTCCGCTTATGATGAGTGTTTCTACGCCTATGATCAGGTAAACACAAATAAATCATCTGAATGCTGATGCAAATTGAAATACGCAATTCTAACTCTATCTATAATGTTAGAGGAGGCATAATAGTGCGAGAGAGAACTTCTCATGGAATAACAATATTAATACTCTTCATTTCAACCGTGCAATTAGCATTAGTCACTATTTGCATATTTCCAGCTTTAAGTGTGCAACTCTTGTTTTAACTGCGCGTTATTAACATACAGTTTACCAACAAAACACACATTCGTCCCCCAGTTACATGAATACTTACTTAAGTAACTATTGTTTCCAACTCAAGTAAACAACATCCCGACTCTCTCTAGGCCATTCCCAATTATACAAACACATTTCTTCACTTTGTTTCATTACTCTAATATACAACGCATACTTTCCATCAAATTTTACTCTAATCTATTTGCCTTCAGAACCTTTTGTTTCTTTCCTGGCCGCTTTTCAACCTTTACTCAGGTGTACCAGTTACTTTGATTTAATATGCATTGTATAATGTATATCATTATCCTTTACATCATATACAATGTATAAATCATAATTAGTATACTCTATATTCATTGTAAGTTGTAATAGTGTAACTGTAGTTGCAAAAGTCGAATACAGTTACTACACAAGTCGAATACCTTGGTCTAGAGTAGACGCTAGTGATTTTCACAACTCTTACCCAATGATTACATCATGTTCAAGTTTTCTTTCATGTGAATTGATCTGTCTGTAGGCAAACCCAAGTTTTTGATTCCAGTAGTATAACTAGCGATGTGACCTCTATTCGCTTGTAGAACTTCTCTGAAAAAGATTTTTTAATTACATCTATATAATTTTCGAGTTTTTGGTTATGATCTCGAATCGTAATCCAATTTGTAGTTTCCAGAGAAAAGATGAACTAAGCTTAACAGTTAACACGAAGTATTTCATGTTCTTTTGGCTATAAATAATATATACATCTTTATCATATAGATTACTACAGTTACTGCATTTCTGTACGTACTTGGTAGGATTTCTTAGGGTTGGTTGCAATTTTGTAATCATTAATTACAATATCGCTGCTGTCATATCAAAATATTCTCAGAATTGGTTGCTGGTTGACATTCGGAGGAGAAAATCATTTTATTCTGCAATCTGAGAAATAATCCGAAACTATTATAAGTTTTTAATTAAAGTTATTCCTCGAAGCAATTTTTAATTCGTTGCTGTATTACTTCTGTGGAGGAAGCTTAGTAGCGAAAGCCCCCAGTTATTTAGGATGTTCATCTAAGTCTAGACATTACTTTTTAATGAAACTATAAGTATTATGGTAGTTTATTAGAGTGTAAGGAAATGGAATTTGGAAAGTCTGTGCTTTTTTGTCGGGAAGTATCCGTGAATTTTTTATTTGAAGCTATATTTAGTGTAATTTATTTAGTAGTTACCTACATGGTAATAGTAATCAAATCAGTAGGTATGTCCTAAGGAAAGTACATTTTGAGCATTCCCCCAGGAATTCTGGGATGTTTTAAGAGAATAACGTATTAGGAGCAGTAGTGCTGTGTGACACATGTAGGTAGTTGAATTGCGTATGTGTAGGCAGTTGAAATGAATTTAAGATCAGGCTGTATGTGAGTGTTTGTATGGCTAGTGCTTGGTAGGAGAAAAAGTTAAATAAAAGTTGACTGCTCTAGGATCGTAGACATTTACTTAGTTATTTGACTTGTGAGAGAATTTCCACTAGTGCTGCAAACTAATGCCATGTTCGTAGTAGGAAAGCTAAACAATTGGCAAACTACAGGAACTGGCCCTTTTGTACGCATTAGATTAAAAGTTTGTGTACAAGAGATTTCTTTCTATCCTGCTGTACACATTTATCTACTCACGCAATGGTGATAGCACTGCGTAGTGCTTTCCATTAGATTATCATTGAAACATTTTTCTATGGAAAACCAGTTTTTCTCTGAATTCAAAGGTGATTGATTGGTCTAGTGCAAATCTACATATCTAATTCCGATAATTTTTGTAGAATTTCCTTGTTCCTTCCCTTCCACTTTGTCATAGTCAGATCAAAAACGGCTTGGTACTGTTGGCTAGTTAGCAAACGGCCTCGAGTAACCTAGAAAAAGAATATCGCCAAAGTTTATAGTGGAGCTTTACCGTAAATTAGAGGGAAACCAGAAAGACTTCTTTCATAGAGTACCTAAGCAGCATAGTACAAGTTGTCAGAATTTATGATCGACTTGAACAGCCTTGTACAACTATGGGTTTTACAGCCAAACATAAATTGAACGGGCCGTAGGAACCTGAAAAGTTATGCTGACAGAACAGATGTTCTTCGACTTTCTACATTGTGATAATCTTGAGTTACTCTGAGCAGTTGACTCGTATACAACGTGAGTCAAACAAGTTGGTCAGTTCATACTCTCTATACCGTAATGTCATCTGGCTACAGAATCCCCAGTCGACATCCCCCAATCCAATGTCAAACAAAGCGAGTCGCGAGTCTCAAAACTTAAATTATTGTATTGCATTGCATCGCTAACAATAGCAAGATCATTTTTCTTAACTTTCCATCGTTCTACAGATATATGGGTCTACACTTTTCTAAACTCAGCATTCCCAGTTTCTCTTCCTTATTTTCCCGAAAAAATTACCTAAAAGAGGTTTTCTAGATCCTTCCTAATGTATTCGTACT
The DNA here is from genome assembly GCA_019776445.1 of Tomocerus maximus. NCBI lineage: Eukaryota > Metazoa > Arthropoda > Collembola > Entomobryomorpha > Tomoceridae > Tomocerus > Tomocerus maximus. The sequence goes on from JABASH010002408.1 coordinate 7,820, forward strand.
ATTGTGCCTTTATCTCAACTATAATATCGCATTACATAGAAGGATTACGGATGCTTTATAGCAGCACAGGCAGGTAACTCCCGAAAAGGTAGATATAGTATTTCTGTTTGTAAATCTCCGAAAAGGAAGCCGTAAGGGGAGATGAATGTAAACTCTTTCAAGTGTAAATTATAAAGTCAGACTTTGCTCTTGTCAGGTCTGCCGTAGTTACTTATGTGCACTGCACCGAACTGGAACTACTTATCCTCCAGCACTCTCACCGACAAATAATTTTCCCACCTTTCATTATTAATGGATTTCCCCAGGTCGACTTCCATCCTCCAGACTTGTGTTGTTGGCTGGAAAAATTCAGGATTTACAGCATACCTTTTGCATATTTTAGAAAACATTGCACATATGCTCCTTGTAGGTCTGACATGCCAATTCTTAGGATATAGCGACTTATGGTGAGTATTTCAATCGGATGATGGGATAAGCCGAGGGAAGTGAGTGGTGCATGTGCTACATGTCATGTCAATGATACGCTACTCCAGATTTTTTATGTAGATTGAACTGTTAGATACATATCCATAGACAGAAATTACGATATGGAAGGCGCTATTCGCATTTTGCAAATATTTGCAATATCTTTACCTTGCCTTACATATGTATGTTGGTACTTACGTCATCTTGTCTCTAATACTCACTCTCCTCCTCAATTTACAATGTAACATGCCTGGAGTTAGAAATCTGAACATTTCTCAAATATCTATAGAGTCTAAGTGTAAGAACGTGTGGGCAGATTTGACTCTGTCGTCTGTCAACCCAGCTGAGTCGGAAAATATACTTAGTGTTAGAAAACAAAATGCATTTGCTGTGTAGTAGGTAGATAGCCTGATGTTGATGTTGATATCTTATCGATTTGACATTTCCTTTACATAAACCAGTCGTATGCACTAATATCGTCGATTTAAGTCAAGCCAACTGATACGGACTAAACTATATAACTGCCTATATGGTCCCACACTGCCCAAGTAAGGCACACTCAAACACTCAAATGCGTTCATGCAAGCTTAATGTTTATTAGTCCCACAGAGATCCTTTGATGTTTCAGTTTTGTTAGCTCTCTTATCTGCAACTACCTAAGGTGGACGTGGACGCTGAACTTAATACGCGTACACATGTACCCCTAAATAACACTGTGCCTAATCGCACGGAGCACGCCGATTGAGTTGTGAATTATACCGTTTATCTCTCCGTCTTATCTTAAGAGCCGCACTATAAACTCGATCTCGAGTTCGCAATTATAATTACTGTAGTATAACCCAGATATTTATAGATGCCTACTTATATGCACATTATTCTCTCAATAGGGTCACTGTGACGATGGCTACTGGCTCGTAGCAGACCAACATGGTCTTCCCGCCTGCGAACGCAATCTGTGTCGGCCACCACCGAAATACTCTCTAAAGTACCAATGGGCCTTGTACAAGGGAAGATGTGAGCGATTATACAAACCTCTTCACGACTGCAAACCTGACGAATACCTGTGGATTCCCAAGGGCAATCGATACCCTCTGTGTGGAAAGGCAGAATGTCAAAATGATCATTCCTTTGTGCCAGAGTTACAGTGTGAACTCGGGAGTAAATTATATCACGAAGGTCGCTGCGTGCGACGGAAAGGAATTTAATAGTTTCCCTTTGTACGACAATTCTTCTTACTTATTACGTCTGCCTTACCACTCGACCTATTAGCCAATATACAACATTCATAGGGAATCTTAAAAACAGTCAGAAATATTCGATACCCACACACTAGTGCCCTATTTATTAATCCCTTCACTTTGTCCACACATTTTTGTGTAACAACACCTTAAGGTATATAGATAAAACAAATCAACCCAACCATGAAGAATTTAAATTAACTGCCTAAATAACTACTAAACTAATTTCTATCCACCGTTTACTCATAGACCCATTTCTACAATCCACCTCTGCAATATTGTGTTATTTAATTACTGAACATCTCATCGCAAAAAGCTATTCAAAGCTCATTTGTACCTAATATTGTAAGTATGATATTTAAATAGACTTCTATTTAATGTTTGTTAATTACTCATAAGTTAAAGCATATTATAAGTTATAGTATAAGTAGTGTAGATTTAAAAATAGTTTTCATTAGTACCTACTGAATTTATTTGGACTTACAGAGTAACTTTTGTTATTTATATGTTATGAATTTTGTTTTTGTAATAAAAAGAGATGAAATGCTGATATTTAGTCGTTTTAGATACACTGTTTTAGCAAAACATTTATTTCGTTAAAGAAATGGACTGAAAGTACATAACGATAATGAATAATCATACACAGAAAAGAAGAAGAAGCATCGACGAAAGATTAGCGACAGAAATAATGGAACTAATTATATAATAGAGTAATTTAATATACATAAGTAGAGCAGAGAGAAGAGAGACCGTCCATTCCTTGTATGTAATCATAACATTGTACACAGAGAAATATAATAAGTAGGGATTTTATTGGTGTGAAGCAAAGGGAAATGTGTCTGGGAAGGTCGTATGGTGTAGTCAAGAAAATGCTGTGGTCGATCGGAAGTGAAATGAGTTGAGTTCTGCCGAGCTCACCTTGTTGTGAAAGAGATAATAATAATATTGAGGGGAATGGTGTAGATATAGAAGGTATAGGTGGATCCTCTCGGATGATAATGTCTCTCCGTAAATTCCGCAAACAAAGTAAACGAACCGAGAAAAAGTATTTTTATTTCAGTTATCAATTTCACTCATGCTCATTCGGAGCTTTGCAAAGTCTTCAAAGATTATGTTCTCCTCCTCGTCGGCGTCTTTCACATAGCATTGCTTTTCGTATTTGCTCCGGTCTTGGGATTTCACTTTGGTCGCCAACTTGGCTTCTTCAATTCCTCCTGCAAAACAAATTCCATTCAACTTTCTAGAAAATGTCACTTTCTTCTCAGTCACTCAGTTCATTTCAGACGGCTATCAACATCCGACTCCTATCTAATGTAACTACTTGGTGACTCGGTTATGTTGTTACCTAACTATTCTCCTATTTTCCGCATTCTTTCTACATTTGTCGACTAAGAATTCCCAATAGCCCCCACCGAGAGCCACTCTCAGTTCTGCTCCACGCAGAAAAGTGTATCGCCCGAGTATACACCAGAATGGACTTAATAAGAATAAATGTACCTATTATTAGGTTGTGAATTCGCTATGTAGCAGTAAAGGTATAAACGTATTTAGCATGCCTGTTTCGATAAATGTGGGGTTTCCTCTCCTGGATATATAACTCCTATTACAATTACATTAGATTTGGGCTGGGAAAGGCAGAAAAAACGAACAATAAGAGCAAGACAGTCTAATTATAGTAGTAAATTCGGACGCAATAACAATTTTATAGGAATCACATTTGCAGTAAACCTTGCATTAGGAAACCATCAAGAAGGCCATTAGAACTTTCATAGAATCCCCGTCGTACGCAAGAAACCTTTGCCAAAAAACATCAAAAACTTGCTCATATTCATTCCAGAGCCCAATTCTCTTCTTTATAAGTAATAGTACTAAAGTGAACTGTTCCTCGCTCAAAAAGATTTTTTTACCCGAGCTTAATGTTAGTTTGGTAGATACAAATGCTAGGGAAGCTAAGGAAACGTTAAAATACGTCATGCCTTACTTTGCTGACATCGTGCAGTTCAAACTTATAAGTCTTCTGCCTAAGTGTGGACTTTTGCTATTCCTATTGAAATTAAAATGAAAGAATGGGAGACCCGAACCACTCCACACAACAGACCAGAACTCAACGAGAAAAACTTTCCCAGCACTAATTGAGATATTTAAAAGCCCCGAATGCTTTCGCTACCACTCAAGTGACTCAAGGCTGCACATTCATTCTCCTTCCTTACATCACAGATTAAGTCGTTCGGGGAAATCACTTAATAGAAAAGTATAGTCCCATAGATTTAATACTAGGTTATTAGTTACCTGGCCCAGGATGTACCAATTTGAATGGCAGGTCCGCCGTCAATTCGCCACCCAAAGTTCCCAAATTAATTTTCACGCGCAGAGAGTAGCTCACGACGAAACCCAAGGCGTCGTTGCCATTCCCGGGCATCATCGTTGTCGACGCCAGGTTGACGTCTTCATCCTATTAACCAATTACATTACGAATGCATACAAGTACCAATATGCATAAGGAACTATCATTCACTCCAGTCGAGGAATCCTTACATCACACCTACTGCCTACCATCTTATGCAAATTAAGGCATAAATTATAAATACTCTACAGATATATGGACACACCAAATATAATTGTCTGTCTATGTAAATACTGAACAACAGTGTTGCCCCGCCCATTCCATTATTTTTCAAAGTGGTCACAAAATCACTATTTCACTAGTTATACCACGCTTCTGATGGATGTACTACAATACACTCATTACAAGGACAAGGCTGTCACACAAAACCTGCGTAAATAAACAATTGAGTTACGTTAGCAAATAGGATTAGTCAATTAAGCGGACGTTAAAAGGATTTAATCTGACTTACACACTATAGCTAAGCATTATACATATTCTGGTCAACTATTAGTATATAGTATCGTTATAACACTATTTAGGTTACACGACCAACTTGGCTAGGGTGTTTGTCCAAAAAGTAAATTAATGTTACTTGTAAGCAGTTGCCTACTATTTGTTAGTATCTACTGATTGTATGTCCAATAATATCAACTACATACTTATAGTATAGNAGTATATAAGTGATATAGACGATAATGTACATAAAGTTGTGCATGAGGTGAGTTTCCGTAAGTTAGTAGTTTGTACCTTGAGATGACCGTCTAATGCAATTCCTCTCTTATCTTTATTATTGGAAGCGGCTGGGTAGAGGTGGAAAACTTTGGAGAGTGAAGCTCCGGGAGTTATCGGACATCCTTCACGCGTTTCCAGATGTGCAACTTGTCGTGAAAATTGCGCATTTACCATCGTAACTTCGCAATGTTGAACCACCATCACCTACACGGAAATACAAATCATAAATCAAAGGAAAATGCTCCCATTCCAATACATAAGTAAGACTGGGAAAGTTGGGCTACGTGGTGCTTTAGGTGTCTCTCTGGAACAGGATGGGTGGAAGTCCAGTATTAATGTGTAAATTATAGTGTATAAGGTGGGATCTCTAATGTCTGTCGGTAGTTTGTTATGTATCTGTGAGTACAATGACTTTCTCTTATCTCTCCTCTGAGGGAACAATGAGAATTGGGCTAATAAATTCATTCCAATCGTTTCTTAATATTAACAATCTCAATGGAGAATATATAGTTAGTGGATGAACGGCCTTTGGAATTGAATAGAATTGACCTGACCAGAATTTAGATAAAAACTTGGCCGATTTCACGTAATTTCTATGACAAAGTTTCAACCGGTAAGAGAATTTCAAGTAGGCAAAGGGTCAAAGAAATCCAAAAGTGTTTGATCGCTTTAGTGTCTCTGTCTAACTGTCTCAGACTTAAATTGCCTGAGATAAAAGTTGCATGTCGGGGCGAAGAGAGATTTGCTAATGCTAGTCTCTACATCGAAGATTCGAAGACAAAGCCACAGGCAGGATCTTAAAATAGACACGTACCTTGATGCTCCGGACGGATTTCTTAGAGCTGTTGGAGATCTGTACTTGAGCAGCCATCTCTTCTCCGTGGTAGTAAATATCTCGGTCCAAAGTTACTTCCAGGTTGATCTTTCCCGGAGAGAAGGTGAATCCTTTGCTCACTAATGTACTCGGTTGTCTCTGACCTCGGGCCAAGTCTGCAAATTGCACCTTGCGAATCCGAAGAGACACCGTTGAGCGACGATGACCTACATCTTGGTCACTTTCAGCTACGTAAGCTTTAAGTTCGTACTCGACCCCAAGGGGTTTTCCCAGATCCCCCTCTCCAGGTTGGAGGGTCACACTTGGAGGAGCTGTTTCTGGAAGACGGAATGTGAATGGAAAGATATTCGCAGTGTCCCCTAGTTTCTTCATCAGTTTGTCTTGAAGAGCAGTTAGATCTTGGGGTCTCTTGTTTGCTGGGGGAACCACTTGCTCTTTGCAGAGCACCATCGTTTTGGCGAATTTCAGACCCATCACCTCGTCCTCTTCCCTACCATATCGAAACGTGGTGGCCACCTTCGGGAATACAAATTCAATTAACAGAATTAGTTTCTAGTATTGACATTGACCCTTATGTAGCTCTGAACAACAACATCTGTGTTCCTAAATGAATTAATTAATCATCCCTTCACTCCATTCAATTGTCATGATTAATGCAAGTAGGAGGGAACTCGCTAAACACATTCGTGTCAATGTGCAATTAAGGTCATAAAAAGTGCACAGGTAATTCACAGTCTCAAGATGGCAATTCTCAGCTGATGAATCGCACTGTTAGGAGAATTTATTACCATTTAATTTTGAACATTGTGATATCTTTCTGAAATGCTAAATGCTACCACTTTTACTGACGCGACAAGTCAAAACTTAAAGAATGTTTTCTAGTTCGCTTTTAAATAGTAATCATTGCGATTGCTTGTACTCGATGTAAATTCTTCATTACAATGCGCATACAAATGAATCAATGTCAATTTTATTGAGGGCTAACCATTGAATGCAAACGAGCCCAGGATTAATTACATACATATGTGATCTGGGTTCGAGAGATTTACTTTTGAATGAAACAGTGAATGGCTACGTGAACTTATCTTTTCAATACGATCTACTTGATCAACATGATCTTGCGCTGCGATAAGATGAAGATGCGCATTTATATTGCCAAGCCCTAGGTGGTCGTGGACAGTAGCAAATGGTTCTTAGTGTGCGTAGGACTGTAATTTAAAATGTTTACTCTTATGGTCTTAGAGATAAAGATTCTATTCTTATTAAGAATTTTCTAAAGGGCAGATCTTGTCTAATTGTAAATGGTAACCCAATAAATGTTTAGTTATTATTGCTCACCTGTCCATAGATCCGTCTCTCTTTAAGGTAGTCATTGTCCACCACAAGGATTCCATCAACGGGATCAACGACTCCATCAAGCCGATCGACAAAGTCCCGTTTCCCCAGGTAAACAGTTACTTTACCTGATTGAAATGGATGATAATACAGTAACTTTTAATAACTTGTTTAATTGAAACACATAACTTTTAGTTCTCTAATTACTACAATGTTAAACCTTGAATTGAAAGAGTCTTTTCATTTCTTACCATTTGGGGACTGTTTTTTGAAAACCTTTACAGCTACTACGTGTAAAGCTAAGAGGAATACTAAGGGGATCATGTCGACAGCTATTTACACTATGTACACAGGTTTTGAAAGAAATTTTTATATTTTTTAAGAATTATTTACAAGAACGAAAAAGAAATCGGTGAGAAGGGAAAAGAAGAATAAAGAGACGGAAAGTCTCTTGGAACCCGTAACGAAAAACTGAGCATGAGAATCCCAGGGGTCTTGTTTTATACCTGACACCTAATTGGATTCTCCGGTGTAAATGGGATTGAGAGTTGTTGCTAAGATTTCTTATGGTTTCTTTCACTGCGTTGTTAGCTGTTTCTTTCATCCTGTCGTCCTTTTACTCATCCGTATAGGAGAATAAGGCATTAGGAATAGGGCAACATTTGTATAAAGGTTAAGTCGAGTCAAATATGAGTCACAGGTAAGAAGTAGTACAATGTGAGAATAATGTGGAGTGTAAAGTGTAAAAAGGGTAGTAAACATAAAATGTAGTAAAATTTTTATGAGTATGTAGTATGACGCGAAAAGATAATAAGAAATGTCATGTGAGCAACAGAAGGTGGATTAAATGTACACACAAGGCACTAGTAACTTACGTATGTAGATAAAGTTGGCCCTCGCATGTGCTATGCACTTTGATGTTCGTATTTGCGGGTGTAAATTTACTCGTAAACACATTAAGGATTTCTGTGGAGTCAGGATAATTATTCAAATGGGAATCGAAAAGTTTAGTGCAGAGCCGGTGCATATGCATAATAGTGTGAACTACATCACACCGACTATGTTCCCTGTATTGATCAAAGCATAATTATGTAATTTAATTTAAATGCTAACTTTATTCTCGCCTGACTCTCCCCCAAGCTCCGCTATTTTCTTTATTGCATTTTCGATTTTCCCAAAGGTTGTTATTATTTCCGGAGTCAATGGAGCCATAATGCGAGGAAATAGGATGTAGCTTAGCTTTATATCCCACTTCCCCAAAATCTCTCCTGGAAATTACCTCCATTTTAAGTACACCAGCCAAAGTGTGGACCGTGCACTAATAAAGATAACTGCGCGTACCTACTAAGTATGTAATGTACTATTATGTACATTTTTAGAAAAATACGTTATTTACTACCGTTTTATTTGCTCTGTTATTTGTACCACGCTAATGTGGCTAACTAACCCAGACGTTCGTCGCATGCTTTAAGTGAAACTATACTAAGCATTTCATTTCAATTACAAATACACAACAACAAGCACATAAATATTTATTAATACCCCAAATACATTTAAATCTGCATGCAATTTTGTAATTTTCCTAATGTTTCTTACTACTAAGTAGTACCCGACTGCCAAAGCAGACCCTGAACCAACGACGCCTACTGGAATACCATTTAACCTTACGCCCACCTTAGAATCCTATGGAGTTACTCTTGATCTTGTTAACATGCACTTGCAAATAAAAATTGCAATTCTAGACCAAATTAATCTTATTTCTACTAAAGTTTTTATGTTTTTGTCCTAAAATTGTCATCACCAACACAGAGTACCTCTTATCTTAGAGGATTCATCAAAATTATGTAGGCCAGATCCACAATATGAAACTATACTAGTCAGGTCATGAATTTATTCTTCAGAGTACTTCGACCTTAATTTACGGCAGAAAATTTTGAATAGGCTGCTATCCATAGAATCTTCCATTGAATAACATTCTATATACAAATTAACAGCTTATAGGAATTACGTATGATTAATCACAATTAAAAATGTTAGATTCGCTAAGGATGTTGTTAAGCACATGAAAATGGAAATCAATGGAAGTACACGTGGGAGTGGGAATTGACAGTACAGACAGTTGGCATGTATAATGTGATTTGCAAGAAGTGTAGCGATTAAAATAGGAATGCAGTGGTGCTCATTAATGATTCATGGTTGAAGAGGCAGGAGATGACGAGGAACCCCTCCTTGACTTGACGGTATAAAAAGATAGACAATCAATAGTATCAATCTTCATACGTTTGAATAATTCATTGCTGTCACGTCTACAGAATCAGCATGAAGTTGAAACTGTGTTTGTGGCGTTCGCTAACCCAAAATATTTACGTCCTTCTAATATTAGCCACAAGTTTTGTGACAACATGGGGAAGACACCAAAAATTTTCATCTTTAGAAACTATAGAATCCTTGGACAAAAATAGGTCGTCTAAATGTAAGCTGTCTCTTCTTGTTTATATTACACTTGTAGTACAAATTGTGATTCTCCTGGGAATACCAATACCAGTAAAATATTTATAGTTGACTCATTGACATGTTCATGTATTTTTATACGAATTTGTCTAGTGTTTCCTTTATTCTCGATTGTGAGAATATCAAACCAACCGTGTACTCCGGACTTAGCGGGAGTTTCCGGAACTTGCTTCACAAAGTGAGATTTACTACGGCACATTTTGATTTCCGCTTAAATCACGCATTGACTTATACTAAAACTTCTTTTTTTAGGTCACAATGCAGAAATACTGGCGGAGTGGAAAGTGGATCTTGTGCATCTGGCTTCGGTGTCTGCTGCGTCGGTAACATGCTTGTTTTACTCCAATTTTTATACCTGCTCCATGAATACCTCGATCTACTAACTCATAAAACCGAGAATAACTACAGGAAATTGTCAAATTTCATATAATATTTTATTTCTGATAGTTTCTGCAACTTGCGACTCCGTTATTACAACCAATAACACGAATTTTCGTAACAGAGATTCCCCTGACGCTTTCTCTCCTTCTGGCTTGGAAGTATGCAACACTCGCATACAAAAGGTCCACACTCCACACCATTACAACTTCAAATTTCATATAATAACGATTAATACACTAATGGCAACTGGAGTATCCTTCATCTAAAGAATATGCTATACGAAATATTATTCAGATATTCAATATCAGTTATATGGGACGGGAATGTTAGAAAATGTTTAATATTGACTTGTACATTCATATTTTACAGCCGAATTCGAATGTCTGTCAAATACGACTTGATTTCATCAATTTCAAACTGGCCGATGCGGATCCCACTGGTCAGTGCCTGACAGATCACTTTAGCATTAATGGAGTATCGGGAATGGCTTTACCGAATTTATGCGGCAACCTTGCAGGACAACACAGTAATAGCCTAAAATCATGCACACCTGCTACATGTAGTAAGATTTTGAATTAAGAATTCGGTTTATTTAGTGTACTTGGACTATGGAAGTAGTGACAGAATCACACTTAGCCTTCTGACTGACGGAGGAGCTCTACCAACCTCTCGGAATTGGAACATTAAGGTCACATACATCGAGTGCAATTCACTATCTCGAGGTACTTATTGCACAATAGCATTATTGAGTGTACAAACAACATAATGAGTCCTTTAAACGGAAATCCCACAATGCTAATGTAATCAATTTAAACTTTAAACTTCAATTTCACAGCTCCTGATGGATGTTTGCAATATTTTACATCCGCATCAGGCCAAGTGAGAATGTTCGGTTATCCAGACAGTGTGCCCCATTTGGCGGATTTAGATTACACTGTATGTGTCCGATCTGAAGATGGTTCAGGATCTATCGTGGTGAGCTAAATATTTACATCAACTTCCACAGAATGCTTGTAAGAACTAAAATAATTCGCGTATTTTAACGTAGTGGTCACCTTGCCAAGGAGAAGACTATGGAAAATCTTTCTTCATGACTGGTATGACTCCAGCCATGTCTGATGGAACCATGGGTACATCGGTAACCGAACAAATATTACAAAAAGTCTATAATATTATCCACAAACGAGGTTGATTTGAAAATGTTAATTTGACTAGACCTCCGTGTGCAACAATGACTACGTTACAATAATGGCGGATACCGTGATTGATATGACTATGCCATCCGACAGATATTGTGGCAGTGTGTTTTTTAGCCCTGCACTATTGACCACCCCGCCCGGTATGCCTGCGCCCCCCTTCATGCTCCAGTGTAAGTGTCTTTATACCTGTTACCCTTATTAGCTTGCGTTAGTAGAATTTCTAAATACGCATACTTTGTGTAGCCTCCGTCAAACCTTTTATCATGCGGGTCAAAACGGATGCTAGTGAAGATACGCCTGCGGCTGGAGATGACGTCGCGAATACTGGGTTCTGTCTTGCTTTCAGGCAACAACCTCCTCGTCCTGGATAAAGTTGTGTACTACAGTTACATTTACAGCCACATAATTGTTTCATTGTTATGCATTGTTGCCTAATTTATTATGTAGATTGCTTGTAGATTTGTCGGTTTTATATGACCTATAAGTACAATACGCGTGTACTTATTTGTAGAAATGCCACCAAATTGAAGGATCTGTAATAAAGAGTTGAAACTGATTACCTAAATTATTCTATTATTTGTATTCTAATGTGAAACCCAAAAACGGAGTTGCATATCTTGGTCAATAGTTCTTGACGTTAATGGTAAGTATAAACCTAAATTACTCGAAAACGAATCCGTAATTTTTAGTTTTTCAAAACCTTGTCCCAGTTAACACTACGCGGAAGTGAAGACAGTATTGTATGTAACTTTAGGTATTAGCGAAAATCTTCCGTTATCCTACAGTTTCCATATCCATTGCACAAATAAGTACAATAAATAACAGCGCATCGACTGACAACAGCTTGTTATGCTATAGTTATATTATTACAGATATGATATACTTGTGATTCATGATGAGATAAGAGATCTTATTTTAGCTAAACATAAACGTTCAATACGATATCATCATTCATTCCTTTGGATGGGTCTTTACCGTTTCATCTTTGCAGTCAGTATGAAGTTAAAAATGTGTGTCTTGGGGCTTGTTAATCTCAAGTACTCTTTAATATTAGTTACAATTGTAGTGACAACATGGGGAAGCCTACAACAATTTCCAGCTACAGACAAATTGTCTTCGGACAGATATAGATCTTCTAAATTAAAATATTCATAACTTATACACACTTATCTCTCCAAATCTCTATGATAAGTCAGCTTTGATAGTAATTGAGATTATTACTTTGTTTAGTGGTTCCTTTATTTATTTTCTTAATACCATTTACTACTATTTATGCTCTGGGAATTTTCAGGTTGCAATGCAAAGATAATGGTGGATTGGAACGGATTCATCAGTACGATACTTTTCAAGAAGGGTCTGCATTATCTATATGAT
>JABASH010002409.1:0-20272 GCA_019776445.1 Tomocerus maximus
AGTTTTTAATACCCTTAACTACAGTTATTAAGTAAAACAGGTGTATTCTACAGGAAATTGTAATGATTCTTGAATAAGTATGTGCTGATTATTAATATTAGCTTGAGAGGTTATTTGTAACAATAAAAAATGTAATGAGAGACCCTGTATGTGTAGAGATGGGCAGAGAGGGCAGGAGTTGTAGGACGAAGAATAAGAATGTACATAAGTGAAGATAGGATGGCCTGCATTAAGAGCAATAGAGATCCTCCATAGGTTCCCTTTCCTTTTCCCTCTGCTCTCTATTGTGCATTGAATTATCCTGTAGTAGTGTGTGTAAGTGTACTGGTAGTAGTGTCTGTGTAAGTAAGGCTGCTGTGAAGTGCGCAAAAATTGTCTACATACGTAAGTAAAGTATCTATCTATGTTTGTCCTTCCTTTCTGTCGAGATCTCTCTCTCATTCCCAGAGTACGAGTCTGCAGAGACAGAGTAGGAAATCGAAACAAGGAAAGGAGCAAGTGAGAGGAAAATTGGAGCTTGTATTGTGATTTTGTGTGTCGCCAGGCTGGCGCGCCTTGAATAACCGAATTTTCAAAGGATGATGATGATACCCGGATATACTCAGACTCATACTTTCCTGTGTGCACACCATCTCACTCCGACTATCATTCTCATTTCTGTATCGTATTATGACTATTTTTATTTCATTCCGTTTTGTTAAACCTTTACCCTTCCAAGGATTAGATTGGATTCACTTGGATTAGATGATGTGGCTACATTACCCTTGTCATGACATAAATATTCCGACTCTCATACACATACATACAGTCTTTTTTGTTTTATGTGACGCATCACTGACTTTTTCTCATTGCTTATTGTCAGGACCAGTAAGACGTACTCCTATTTCCAAATATCACTTTGCTCACTCGCCTCTATCAACTCTTCCCTTTACTACCTCTATAATGGAAAACTACAAATGACTATTCAACTTTCACTCCTCAGAATCCTTACATCACAGTCCGTTTCTTATTAGATTTCCATCCCAGCAACTCTCCTCCACATCATTTCTGTTTTAGTCACTCACTCAGCCAAAACTAGAAAAAATGTCAAAAGCCACTGTGTGACGTGACCTCAGTCTTCAGTGCATCCCCAAATTACATTTTGCATACCTCCATCATTCTCTTTTGACCTTTTCTACCTGAATTGATCAATTTCCCATGTAACTTATGGCCGTTTCCTACTACAAGTGTTACCTATCCCAGAAATATAAATACCACTATATCTGTTATAGCAATGAGGAGATATCTGGAATAGCCTTAATTAATTACACTGGCACAACTTGCGGACTTTGGCAGACAGAGGGTAGTCAGTAGTAGTGAGTAGTAGTGCAGCACTGATACGCGATTCCGATTGATTTTACGAGTTTTGGTCTCCGTCCAAGTGATGGCTTACTTTGATTTAAGACTGGGACCGTGGCCCTAAATGACTTTCCACTAAACTACTATTTTACGCTGTTGCGTAGGTATGCGCATGGGATGTGTCTCTTATAATGGCTCATGTGTGTCGATTTGATGGCAGGTATGCCTCACTCATGTAATGTACTGGCAAAGTTGTCCCAAGATAACAGTCATACGTGCCACATTCACTGTCTCAACTATGTGCGTACATTTAGTTCACCGTGAGCTTAGCCAACTCCCTCTCCTCCCAGCCTACCCGCTTTTTTATTGTCTACAATTAATGTTCCTCGTTAGGGAATATCTTGAGTCAAGGAGAAAAAATTAGCTCAGGAAACTCATTTGTTTTCATCACCACATTTTGCTAAAATACTTTGTGAGCGCAGCTACGAGTTAAATACCGAGTTATACCATAAGGAATGTCATAAGTACAGATTGAATTTCTTAGCATTAATACAGAAACCACTATGTCATCCTATATTCTACTTAGTATACCTATTTCAGTGCACTAATATGCCTAGAAATCCGTATTTTGTCTACCAGGATGACTAGGAATCTCCTAACGTCTAAAGATATTTAATTTATAACTATATTCATAATTTATCTACAACATGTAGATGGTTGATTTGCGATACTGTGGATATATAGGTTAGTTATAATAATTTACTATAGAGTCCTGATGTAGTGGGTACTATCCGAATATGTATTTACTGGATACATAAATACTAGTGTAGGGTATATGATATATATTTATAGTATAGATGGTGGTTGTAGTGTAAAGTAGTGTCTGGGCAATGCATTGGTAGTGTCATTAATTCTGGGGATTTCCTGGTTGTGGGTTGACAGGTTTGTGTTGTCTTTGTTTGGAACACCTAAAGAAGTGGAAAGAAGGGCAGAGAAGAATGCGAGGCTGTAATGGGAGAAAGTTTAGCAATAGAACGTTAGTGATCAATGAAAAATGTAAGTTATTAGGTTTAGTGATGGTAGGGGTATATTATGTGTGAGAAGGTATTGAGTGGCTCTAGCAGGGGTTAGGTTAGGGGAAGTGATACGGAGTGGCTGTAAGTGTAGCTGGAAGCCGTTTTTGTTGTCAACTGATAGTATCTTGAGGAATGATGGATAGCAGGGGTCTGTGCATCAATTAAGATTATAAGCTCAGACAATACCTGATGTCCCTGGCTGTGTGTGATGTGAGTGACTGTGTTGCTTGGATGGAAATGCACTTGGGTCTTGTCGTCTCTTCGAGAGTAAAGACGAAGATGATGAGGACGCGGCGGGCAAAGTCGGAGCGAAGAGAAAAGTTTTGGCTGGGAAGTGAAAAGGGAAGTGGGATGTCATAATAAGCTGAACCGCTCGTGCAAGTCTTTGTTGTCCAAAAAGCACTCTCCTGTATTGGTCGTTTTTGCTTTCGACTCTCTCTTGACTTGGTTTGACTTGACTTGCATAACACTCGTGGAGGATAATCTGTTACATAAATGCAATAGAGGGGAAAATATACATTATGGCTTCGGTCGGCTCGCGATAGATTACTTTCCATTATGTTAATAAATCTCCATAGTCTGTTTAAGGGAAGATTTACGCCATAATGGCCCATAGGTACCTATTGTAGCCGAAAATTAAATGCATTTCGCTTCCGGTCTACAAAGTACATTCTGAATGGTCTACCTAAATCTAAATACACACAGAGAGTAGAAACTGAGTGGCCACTTCTCAATAGCAATGGACAGGGTGAATTGCCGGCCTCCACTTTTACATTTTAGTAAGTAGTAGGCACCGTAATCATATCGTAGTACAACATACGTTGTTATTAATATTACACAATATGGTCCATCTTTAGAAAACTAGGATCATCTTTCATAAAGTGGGTCCGCCTACTCTCGAGCTGACTACTCTCTCTCTGTACATAACAAATGCAAGAACACAACAAAATCCAGTTGTAAAGTACAGCGAGGGAAAAAAGAACGTCTGTAAACCTCCGTTTGGCTCACTAGCCAGATGAATTCTTTTGACTCTTGAATTTCTGGTTTTTTGAGGTTATCAGAGTGAGAGCTAACTGAGGTTGAGTTAGGTGGGATGGTTAAAACTATGTTTAGGTAGCGTAATGTACAGGGGAAAACCTGACACTAATGTGTGCATTTCAAGAAACGTGCAAAACATTAAAAGGGCTGTATGGCTCATGAAATTTGTCTTGTGTAAATTTTATTAGCCATTTTTGTCCTTTGTGGCTTGTTGTTTGAAGGGACGAAGAGCAGAGGCGGCTGTTGTGTTCTATTCAATTTCCTTGAGTTCAGCTCAAATTATACTTACATACTGACGATGTTTTATCTGTCGACTATTCTACGTTATGCTCACAATCTACAATATGTAACGCAATAGACATCGCCTAGAATGGTCTGGTGTAGAGGAAAAGCCACTTCGTCCCACATCTTTGTGACTTTTTGACTTTGACTTTCGTTTGCGACTGAGATTTTGAATATCCTGGTTGGCTTGGCTGGTTCGCCTGACCGGGATGCTAGTACAAATGTGAATGAATGTATAAATTTGTTCTGAGAAATCCGAAAAGTAAATGAAAGCACGGTGCGTTAAAAATTAATGTGCAGTTGCATCGTTTTTCACCACAACCAAGAAAATTAAGCACTCTGCTCCTTCAGCTCCCTTACTTATGTTCGCAAACTAAAACTTTGCTGGCTCCACGAAATCCATTAATGATTCTCTTTCTTACATCGCTATTCATTATGCATTGTATGACGAGCCTCCGCGTTCTAGTGTCTTTATTTGCATACAATATACATACATGCATGTTGTTGCCTTCTTAATTTCCTTCTCCTAGATTATAAGTCTCTTGTTTCATAAGCATTAGGCTCTACACAACAGACAGACCACTTTCTCTGCGTTCTAATATGAACCTCTGCACGACTTCACTATATACACGTTGAAAGGACAAGAAAATTCTAGTTTCCTTCAGTATATTACTTGCAAGTATTAAATGTCCAAAGCATGTCCTCACTGAATTCTTCTCCAATTCTATAGAGTAAAAGTCACAAAGCTAATTAATTAATTAATTACCATAGGACATGCAAAGTGTCCCAGCACTCTAATTAGCTATTAAAGATTCTCACAATTGCTCATTTATTTTTATATATAAACTTGCACGATGTGTATTTGCGTACATGGAGACAGTCAAGCAGTTTTTATAGCACCATGATGCATACCCTCCATTATATAGTACAGTTGTATTACTGTGTATGAGTCAATTAATAAAAGTAAGCAATTAAATAAGTACAGCAGAGTGTATGGAGTAAAGTGAGCTAGTGTAATAAAGTAATGTTTGGTAATAATTCTCGTAATGTGTTTAGTAGAGAGTAGTAATAGGTAAATAGTAGTACATAAATTGGAGAGATAGAAAAGAATTCAGTTTTAATTCAGAGAGCAATAAATATAAAACCTTTTCAAATCGGTTTCATTGAACTATAAAAAAGAGTTTGAGGGAGAGCAAGTGTAAAAGAGAATGTGTGTAGTGTATCGTGACTGAGTATATAGTTAAAGATGTGCCCCTTCGTATGCATTTGTGTCAGAGAGCAGTAGGAGTGGTGTTGAAAGAAAAATCCTTTGGCTTCTTTGCATTTGGTAGTTACGTAGGTTTGTTTGCTATCGTATGTGGCCAAAATTAAATGTATGAGAGTAATTGGTATAATTTTACATCAAGTAATGGGACACGAACGATAAAATGTGACAAGTTTTTTCCTCTTTACATCGTCGAGTGAACGAGCTGAGGAGAGAACAAATTGCCAAAAATGTGATGCGCACATATTAACTCCGATAATTCAAAGCCGCAGTTATACATTCAGAGTTCACTTTACCTTAAACAACTAATTACTTTTGTACATACGTACGTATGTTGGTAATAAGTAACCTAACTTTAATATCTGTATCGCCTCTTTATAACAGACAGCTTCCACCCAGTAGTACTAGTGTCTAGTATAGTCTGGATAGTCAGGAATGAGTATTATTTTTACAAGGTTCATTTCAGTTCAGCTCAAGGTTTTATTGCATACTATGTTACAGACTCATAAATGTCTTCTATATAGCAGTTCACCTTTAGTACTACTTGTGCTCTAGTTAGATGTACCTTCTTAATCGTCAGCACATTAAAAATGTAAATAGTATACAAATGTAATGCATAAAAGTATCTATATGTTCACAACTGTATTATAATGTACACCCGGTAGCCATGTACATCTTTAAGTTATGTCCCAAGTGGAGCAGTATAAAACTAGTGCATTGGGTATTATATCACTACTTTATACTCTCCTCGCATAATATCTGTCTGATAGTTTCCTATGTAAAGCAAAGAGTAAAAGTTATGCTCTACAGAAGGCAAGGGGTTAAGGAAATTTATTTTTAATCGTGTTTCACGAATTCCTCGTCAAATAAAATATGAAGGCGGACTGGAGGAATCTTGTTAATTTTTCCCATTAATGTAATTATCGTGGGTAATTATTGTGAATGGAATGTACAGGGAAAGTTTTCAGCAATTTTCTCCAGTCTCTGAGTGTCTGAGTAAAAAATTGCTAGTATTATTTTGGAACCTTGCTCCCACTGTTCTCAGTAATTCATTTTATTTTTTTCCTTCCCCGAACATTGAATCTTTTCTGCAGAGATACACATACAATGCCCATTAAAGCTGACGTGAGACTAAAACTCACGTAAGTTTCCTGTTAAAAAAAGCAAAGAAACGAGTCTTTCGACTTTTGGTCTCTTTGTAAAGTTTCTCTTTATATTTATGTGTCTTTCCAAACTGTAACTCAAACTTGTTAAACTACTATAAAAGGTAGACAGGAATTACAACAGTAAACAAATGTATTCAATAAGTCAACTTGGAATAATTTTCTTTAAAAAACTCTCTGTTGTCAGTGTCTTAAGTAAGGTTTTACATAGACGCTTAATGGGATTGTACATGGACTGAGGGAATAGAAATGAAAGAGTACATGAAAAGATCGATGAATTTACATGAGACAAGTATACTATATAGGTGTATGTCAGAATTGTATTTTAATGTAGATATAAAGCTTTTTGTGCAATGGTACGGAGGAGTTGTACTATGTAGTATTAGGTAATGGAAATAAGTGTATCAGAATGTGTATGAGGATGGAATTGTAGCCACAGTTGTAGTGGGGAATACTAACATGGGTTTGTTGTAGGACGAGTACATCACGATCACATACGTACGTAGTACGACAGTGGGTATTAGAGTTAGGGAATTGTTTGTAAAGAAAACTGTATGGTTTGGTAGAATTCCGTATATAGTTAGGTTAGGTATGTCATTGAGAGCTTGAATCTTGATGCGGGCATTAGAACATGACTAGAGGAAAGGAATCTACGGGTCAAACGAAGTAGAAAACTAGGATGTTACGTAACATACGGAGAGAGTGGCTGAGCGTGGGGAAAAGTAGTCAGTTAAATTTCAGTGAGAGAGAAAGAGCGTGAGCCATTAGAGGAAGACGAGAAAGCAAAAAGCAATTGTTAGGTAGATGGGAAGGAAGGAGAGGAAGACGCGAGGGATAAAAACAAGGCAGGTTCATTAAAAGAATTTAAAGGGAATTAGGAAGGAAAAGGAATTCATTGAGTACGGCCAAGTGACAGCGGATCAACTTTTATGATGTTCCGTATTAATTGCGCACCTCCAAGGAAATCCTACTTGATGTGATTCCTCTTTTCCTCTCCAACTATCTCTATCCATCTCTGAGTGTGTATCTATTATTGCGTCCTGGAGTCAACTCCCCGTTTTTACTTACCCCTGTCTTCATTCACTTTTTCTCGTATATTTTCCATGACTCTCCCCATGTGGATCTTTCGCCTTTAATTGCCACCCTAATTTAGATCTATAATGAACAAAGGAGCATTTGCCTTGGCTTTACTTTTGTCATTTTCATAAATTCACTGGAATGCTCTGCCCGGCTCAACTCCTCAGCCTCCTTCCTACTATTTAGGACTTAACCTCTGAAACTCAACTCGTGTTTCCGTACATTATTTTCCCTCGCTTAAATAGTACACTTACACACAGAAAGGAACTTAAATGCTATATACTAAGTAGGATGCCCGGTGAGTGTGTAAGGAACGAGACATTGAATTCTTGAGTTTCTCTGTGCATGTACAAGTATTGTATAGTACTTTCTCGGTTGGAAGAGTAATGTGTTTGTTCTGTGTACTACAATATTGGGTTTGTGTTATATATTTATTGTAGTATGTGCATCATCAACTTGAACTTACATTTTGATTATATTTGCCTGCCTGGCTGGACAGAGATGAGGAAAGTCAGTTGAGTTCCCAAGGAATGAACATGTATCGATCTTGCATAATCAAAATGATTGATTCACAAAGGGTTGGATGGAAATGTGTGTTTTGTGATGAGATGTCAAGCTGATTTTCATGTGTCAGTCTGACATGTTCATCCAGCTATACTAGCTAGTGACAACAACCTAAAAATGCACACATATTGCCCTGTTCCGAATCCGGAGCTCGAAGGTTGTAAAACTGTCTTTGTGTCAATCAAAAACAACTTCTTTTTTGTTTTTGCCTGAAAGGTGGTAGTTTGAGGGGACAATAGTAGGATATATGTGTGTACACATAGTTATTTAAGTGTCAACTGACTATATGTCTTTTTACATGGTTAAAAGTTAAGTCGAAACATTGTATCTTGGGTGTTATCACAATATTATTATTACTACACGAAAGCTTGTCATGGCAGACGCTAGAATAAAAGAGATACCAGATAGGTATGTACTATGTCTGCAGAAAAAGAAGAGTGCACATTAATGTATGTAAGGCGTTCAGAGAAAGGAGAATTGGTTGGTGGCTTACACAATAGAATGGAATCCATGAATATTACGTAAAGTTGAGAGACAATCATTGATGCGTCGAAAACGACGACGACATGGGAGATGCTGGAGAAAAGATGAGGTAAGGTTAATAGAGTTCGAAGGAGATGATTGACACGTTATGAAAATTTTACATTAGTTCATATGCTGTGCTATGTATTGTCGTTGTAAAGCCGCTTTTTTCGGTTCATCTTGGAAAAGAAGTTTATGTAAGGGAAAATGTTCAGAATGAAAAAATCGGAAGGTTTGTGACCCAGTGCAATTTTTCCTATTAGCATGTCAATCAAGGCTAGGGAACGGAATTAAAAGAACGGCTGGGTTAAGTTTGTGTAGCAAGTGAGTGAGGGAAGGCACAGTGGGGAAAGTAAAAATGTCTAGAGAAAATAAAGGAAATAGTCATTGAGGAATTGCCAGGGAAGGCTGAGAAAAATAAAAGAGACGGGCGTGGGGTGACGTGCAGAGAAATAATGATTGTACACTGACTCTTGAGTAATATGGAGGTACATGCTCATAAGAATAATTTAATTACGTGCAACATCCTACGAAATGATTTTTTTCTCGTTTTAATTACGAGGAGACATTAGGAGTGTCTTGTGTTGTGCGAGGCAGTTCAAGCTTCATGGAATTTTCTCTTGTTGACGCACCGATGCGGTGCGGGATGCAATAGAATGTAGCCTTCCCTTTAGACTCAGTCTTGTTTCCGTGTGGAATGGCTTCCTTGGCCCCAGTCAACTAACAACAGTCACTCAGTCAGGGAAAGTAAAGTGAAAAAGTTTCCTTAGCGCTTCTCAACTCCAGTCAGCCTCAGCTCCGTCAGTTGAGTTGACTTGAATGTGTCCTGAGATATACATAGAGATAGTCTGTATTAGGAGGGATGCTATTATAAAGACGGAAAGGAGTAGGTAATGTTTGTGGCAGAAAGTGTCTGGAGCCAAACGTAGAGGGAAGACATCCGATTCAATTGAAAATGAAGACCAACGAACCAGTCTCACCAACTCGGCACTTTAGTTGACTTTCCGTTGCTTTGAGAATATTAGTCGAGTCCTCTTCTATTTGTTCTAATGCTTCCTACATATTATTCCATTCTAATTTTGTAGTGTACAGAACAAGATATATATTTAGTTAGTATTTAGTAATACTACAGATATAAGTACCTACTGATTCTATTTAAACAAGTACCTACGTGTTATACTAAATACTACGGTAGAAGATTCTCTCAGAGAGAGAGAGATAGTAGAAGGGATTTTTTACGTTCTCCTCAGCACTCCACGACCAAATGCAAATGTGGATTCCAATTAAAACTACCCACAAGAAACATCATTTGTATGCAAGTGAAAGTTTTCGTGCATTTATAAAAAGCCAAGATTTCGCTTCTGATCTAGACATGCTTTTACTTCTGCTTCTGCTTCAGTTACACTTACTTTCGTCCCTTTGTGCTAAGTAAAGGAGCCCAGAGGATCTGAGTCGGTGGAAATCGTGAACAAATTAAATACTCATGCTTCTTAGATATGCATATTATCCTGGGATCATCATCAAGATGTATCATCCAATGCAAAGCAATACACTCCAGCTTGGATTTCCCCTTGAATTGAATTATTATGATTTCTGGCGGGCCAGCTTGGCTTGGCGTCCTCTTTTACTCTGTCTTGACTTGGCTTCACTCTATATCTCTTCCCTTCTGACCTGAATGCTTGAAATCCCTTTTCATACATTTTCCCTTTCTGTATATGTACACAAAATAAGATACAAATAGTACATAAGAGTCTTTCCTAGCAAATACTACTCGGGCCATGGCCACTACAGACTCGACAGCTACAGTTAACTTATTATGATTTATTTATCAGCTTAGCAAATAGCAAAAAAGATGATAATAATATGCACTAGAGCAGCCATACCTTAAAAGTATGCATACAATTTCTATGTAGGGTTCGTGAGGGGTTTTAAGAGAAAGTATAGAAACAAATCCCAAGGACGCGTGCACAAAAGATGAAAAATTATTGCGATTATCATCAGGGAAACATGTAAAAAGAACATCTTGATAACAGAATTTTTCTAATTAATTTTTTGGAGGAACTGATGTGGTGTTTGTTGATGATGAGATTATCTGGAGCGATCTTCCTGTCGGGAAATGTATAGCTACTACGAATTGTCTTTGCACGGGCTGTTGTGCTCTCTCTGCCTTAATGGAAAAAGGCATTAGGTTAGGTATGACGTTTTAACAATAAGAACAAGGGAAGAGAAAAACGAGAGGGAAATAAGTTTCTTTTTCTCTATTATTATGTCTGTACGTATGAATGTATATATTTTAGTACGTTAGGTTATGTTATGATATAATGGTTAGGTTGCTGAGTGATGTGTATCTCTGCTCTAGAGTCGAGACAAAAGAAAGAGACCCGGAATTACGGAATTTTGAAAAAGGAACCGTAAAGTGAAAGCTCGCTAGATCCACCCATTGTTTGTTCAATCTAGAGACAACTATTTCTACCGTAGTCATTTCTCATATCGTCAACAAGACCGGTATTTAATTTCTTCTGCATCACTCACCCACTCACTGCTACATACTATATATATGTATGTACATTAGTAGGAATAGTTACCACGGACTTAGCAACTCAAATGGATTGGCTCCCACACCGAGACAGAGCAACAAAATTTTTTATTACAATGGAATCGTTGTTTCTTTTTGACGTGCTCTCAAATAGGATTAATATATAAGGAAGAGCGTTGTTTGACGTATTGTTAGCATGTACAACTGTTTCCAACCTAAGCCGGCTTTAAATTCTATATACTACATTACATTAGCACCCTAGCTGACTACGTTACTTACATTACATTACATACATTAGATGTGAAAATGCTTGTGAAAATTATGGCAGTTGTCTTTGGCCCAGTTGCCTTTGCCTTCTCTCCCTCCATCCAATCCCAACATTTTCGCTGTTTACGGCTAAATAAATTTACGGTTTAGTTAAGTTAAAGACTTTAGAAATTGCTCCTCTTCTGCTTACTTATGTAATGGGAGGGGAAGTAAAATATTTCCTTGGCAAGTGTGAATGGATTTAATATAGGTGAGTACATTGTCTGGCTTGTATAAATATTACTAGAGAAGAAAATATAAAATAAACTCCTCCGTCTACTTATTTAACTCAGTAGGAGCAGTGTACGTAGTCAAGATTATCTTGACGAATGCATTGAGGTGTTTTATGATTATTCTCTCCCAGTCTATTCTTTGGAGCATTGTAAAGAAAACAAGAGAAATGTAAAGGAGCTGCGGAGGACTTATGTCATTTGCACACGATGAAAGAGACGAATACTACAGATGTCTTTCTCAAGTAGGTATCTATATAGATATACTCCGCATTGTTTCCTTATTTCTTCCTATTAATCCACA
The DNA here is from genome assembly GCA_019776445.1 of Tomocerus maximus. NCBI lineage: Eukaryota > Metazoa > Arthropoda > Collembola > Entomobryomorpha > Tomoceridae > Tomocerus > Tomocerus maximus. The sequence continues at coordinate 11,701 of JABASH010002409.1, forward strand.
CCTATCTCATCTAAACTATACTCTAAGGCTAAGGTACTAAATAAGTAGTCTGTCTTCTTAAATTATTCTGTCTGCAGAGTACAGATGTAGTGTGAGTGCTATGTAAGTGTGTATAGTTATATGGTGTAGTACTTACTAGTATCATATAATATGCCTACTTACATACGTACACGTAAAAGCTTAGTTTCTACAAACGGAGGAATAATGACGTCTGCTGAGCACAGTGAGGAGTTCTTTTATCTGCAGATAGATAGATAGGTCTAGTTAGTAGGTGGGGAGTGTGATGATGTCGGTGTGAGAGGAATGAGAGGAAGTGTTTGAATGAGATGCAAGGAGAGACAATTAAAGAGCATTAGCAGTGGAGGTAGACAGTCGGGAGGCAGTGCGAGGAGAGATAAAAGGAGATGAGATGATAAGTGGAGATTGAAGTAGAAGTGAAGAAGGATATCTTTAGGTGGCAGTTTTTATTTTCCTGGACATCAAGTTGCACTTTAGTTGATGGCTTGGGTGTAATTTTGAGTAGAGAACAAAGACACCTGCCTCATGTCGTGCTGAGCTGAACTCAACGTGATTCGGAGCGGTCGTCTATTCAACTGAACTGTGTGAAGCCAATAACAAGATTCTCAACTTTCAGTCCGTCAGTTCGGAAGCCGAAGCTTGCCTTAGTCTCTTTCTCTCTCAAATAACTGGCAAAACTATACTATACTACTGATACTATATATTTTCTACTATTTATATATAGAAGGTAATACCACTTACTGCAATCCAAAGGAAAGCAATGCTAGGAAACTTAAATAGAAAGACTAACTGATTGTACATACGCACAAAGGTATACTGGCCCCGATTAGTTGTTTGTATACCTATACGTTTTCATGGCTTTAGTTTACTTGTCTCACTCTGGTCTACCGAACCGAGACGGAGGAAACCAAAAAGGAAGACTAAAGCCAAGTAGAAGGTAAATCTTCATATAAAGTAGACACCTACACACTAGTTAACACTATAACACTACATAATAACCTCAAAAGTAAAGGGAGAGTCACTTTGCTTGTGTACTCACTCCCTATACTTACAATTCAAGGTTTTAATATAGAAATACTAGAGTAGAGAGTATTTACTTCTTGTGTAACTCTATATATACCAAATGTACATAGAGTGGAGATCTGAGTAGAGCCAGAGAACACCTCTTAAGAGCGACGTATGTTGCTGGGTATATAGCTAATGTAAGTAAAGTAAAGTGCGAAGAAGGGGAAGGAGAATATAGCGAAGCTTCCTCCCATCCTCCGGCCGTGCCTTTTCAGGTGCCTTTCACTCCTGTAAATCCTTTCACAAAGAAAGTTAATGGAATTTTCTTTCCTTGGGCTCTCTTTCACACCATTCTCCAGTGTGTAAACAATGACTCGGCTCCGCACACACACACAACAGAAGAGTTCCTCTCTAAAGACTTGAGTTTGTCTCTCAACTCAAATCATCCATTTACTTCTTTCATATAAACCTTCTTCTTTGCTACAGAGTGCGAGTTGTAAATACAAAGGTATGTGTATTTGTTCCCCTCAACTCGGCATTGGCACTGCAAGTCAAACTAACAGGGAACACACCTAAACCGAATGTAATGCTTTCAGTGAATATCAAATGGCAAGGGAAGTCATCCACCTTCCGTCTAATCCCCGTTCCCACACAGCCACCATCATCAATGTAACTATCCACTTTTTAAATACTCTTTTGTGTCGGAAACACATTAAAAGGAATAAAAAATCAATTTCCTCTGCCTTGTGCCTTGTGAATGGTGAGGCGAAGCTGCTTCTTCTCACTCAGCCATTGTCAGTAATTACTTACTTGGCTAGAATGGCATCAAAGAAAAGATTCTTTTGTACTGTCACTTTTCCGTTGCCTTCCCTATTAAACACGTTATTATTATTATATTGATGTTCCAAGTCTGAAACGGTATCTTAAATATATGTGTCTTCTTTACCTTATTCCTGATATTATTAGTATATGAAGGTATAGTAGTGTGCATCTAGTACAGAATAAATTTTGGTAGTGTATTCTAAACAAAAGTCAATAGTTTCTGTAATAAATATTCCCTTGTTGATTAACTCGAGTCACGGAATGATAATGGTTGAAGGAAAATCTATTTTAATCATTCTCCCCTGGTTATTATAATGGATTAGTGCATCCATCAGGTCTCCTTCTAATATGTTGTACAATCAAAACAAAAGGCTCTTTGTGAACATAGAAGGTGACTTTGACTTGATTTTACTTATTATAGTGAGCCGTATAATTTAAGTAGATATCTTAGACATGCCTGAGCACAATGAGTCAGTGGAAATGAAGACAACGGAAACTAAAGACAAAGTCCAGAAGGTGATTTGCCTTTCTTGACTTCCCTCAGTTCTGTAATTACGATAGTTTGCCTGATTTCATTAGTATTTCTTAGGTCCAGCTCAACAGTAGGTACCTCACTCTGCTCTAATGAATATAGTAGTAGTGTTTTGTGCTGACTTATTGTGAGTGTGACGTGACGCTACCTAATTCCCAATACTTACTTGAGTAAATAGAGTAGAGACACAATGACGGAACTACTGTAGCCAGGTCGGCTAGATAAGGTTGTCTTGTCACATTGTACTCCGTCTCTGTTTACTATTGTAAATTACAGTGAGCTCCATTGTGCAGTCGTGTTTTGATCTTATTGAAAGGAAACTCTTGGTTTAGTACTTTTGTCCAGGTCTAAGGTAAAAATACGGACTATAGACATACTTGTACAGGAGAACTCACTCAGATGCAGTACAAAGCCTTCCAGATAAGAAAGGGTTCGTTCGTTGCTTAACCTTTGTCCATTAGTCATCAACAGGAGAGGCAGGTTTAGAGAAACTGACTTGACTCAGTCCTCAGTGGATTGGATTCATTCTACCCGAAGCACTGAAAGGGACTGTTCTCTGTGACTGATGGTTGTTTTTCTACCTTTTCTCTGGGGTCACGACCTAGTTTACCAGTGAGAAATTGGGAATGATGGAAGGTTGTCTTGTTCTACTATATCTTTGGGGATGGGCTAAGGTATCTACAACTAATAAACCTTTACCTATCCATATGTATCCGAACAGATTTATTTTCTTAAGACCATTCTCTATTATACCCAATTTACTTCCCTCAAACTCACACTTGAATACATAGTCAGATTCTGTTTGAGCAAAGAATAGCCGATTACATATTATAAAACTATAAACTCTGTTTCTACTTGTACCTCTATCTATCTAAACTAAAGGAGCAGGTTAAGATAATACAAATAATCTTTACAGATACCTTTCCTTTGTTTTCTTAGCTAAAGTGTAAAGAAAAGTCAAGTATCTGTGTTAGGTATGTGTACACTCAGCTGGTAGGTGATTCTTCTTCATGGTCACTAATTTCTATTGGTTCCTTATCCTGATAATTTCTAGCATGCTAGGTATGTGTTTATCTTATCGCTCTTTCCAACAGGTTTGCTTATTGTTAAATTTAGTGTGCTGACAAAGTGTTTCTAATCATTCACTACTGAACATACACAGCAGAGTGTCATTGGAATTGTCTCTGGATTTATTTGTATAGCTAGCATTTTTGAAATTTCTAAACGTAAGTAGTAAATTACAATTTCATTCGTACTGTATTATCAGTTAAAAGTGTTTCGAAAGTGGAATTGTAAATCATAAAAGCAGTGGAAATAGTGTTTTGAGTGTAGTTCGTATGGAGTTGATACGAGAGTTGTATAAATGGCAAATCTCCTCCTTTGATACTACCTGAGCTCCAATCAAGAACAGATTTCCCTCGAGTGCTATAAGAAAGCAACCTGTTGTGAGTGAGCTGGTTGCTTGCACCTGAAAATAGGGGGTGAGTGTGTATCAGCAGGCAGGTGTGTGTTTCCAGATCAGCCTCACGTTAGTGGGAGTAGCAAAGGAGCTCATCCCACAGTCTACCTGCGCCAATGGCAAAAGCAGGTAGGTCCGCATGGTTATAGAAGCTCCCTGCTACTGCTACTACAAACTCGTTCTCTGACAAAACTAGAAATGGAGTTGTAGGTACAGGGTAAACCTGTGTCTGGTGAATCTGTATTTATTGTGCACTAGGCAAGTGCCTGTACAAAGATGTATTAATAAAATTACATCTGTTTTGAGAGTGCATTGGGTATATTTATTTATGCATGTATAAAATGTTGCAGTGGTGGTGTTACGTAAGCAAACGTCCGGTCTAGTTGGATGTGTGTTTTTGCTGTGGTTAGAGGTCTGGTGATGGGAATTGAGTGGGATCGCGATCTGTGATGATGTCGTCGTCTGCTCGGAACAACATAACCTAAGTGACTATATTTTCTAATAGGGAAAGGGTCAAATTCATTGGGATGCATAAGAGATAAGGTTTGCATCTGAGTCTGAGTTTGAAATTGGATTTTGTTGTGGGTGAATGAGAGATAGAGCGAGAGAGTGAGTTTGGCTGAGCTGTTAGTTGGGTTTTGGGTGTATGAGATCGGAAGGAAGTTCTGTGCTGACACTATTTAAGGTCTGTGCTGTACATTTGTAGATTTTGGGGAAAAGGAAAGAAAGAGTGAGTTTTGGTTTTGGCTGTCGTGTCTTGTTCTTGTCTGTGAGTGGAGTTTGATATGGAGTTGATATTCGTAGGGCGAGATAGGGCATAAAAATGGCGTCAACTATATTTATTTTGATATGAAACGGGCTAAATGAGAGAATAAAAATGCAATGGGAAACAGAGTCCATATCTTGTACGACACGCCTGTCCTCCCTGTCTCTCCTAGTCCCACTTACACGTTAAGAAGTCTTGGGTTGCGGGGCCCATTCAAGATTTAAGCAACTCGACTCACTCCACTGTGAGCATTTGAGGAGTAGTAGTACTGGAGAAGGCAGAGATATGAGTATTGTCTAAATCTCGTTACATTCTTCTGATGGCATGTTTTCTACGTGACGATCTTCCTTTTGGGGTCCCTTTGGGTCTGTTCCCATGTTTACATTTACAATAATTTCCGATATTCCCATGGCCTTTACAGCTCAGCATGCCGCCAACATCTCCTCCATAGTATTTCGAGGTAGATACCTACTTACTCTTCTTAATAGTACATGCATACTTACAGTCATGTTCTCTCTAGAATATGATGTACTTGTATCTTTTGCATGTACTGTTATGTTTCTATCAGTGCACAATTTATTATATTGTCTTTCCTCTGTCCTCTCTGTTCTCTACTGTTCTGTAGCTGTAAGTAGTAACATACTTTAAGTGGCTAGATAGGTATTGTTATTACTACAGGAATTATATTACACAGCGAAGGTTTGTATAATCTCTTGTATAAGGCATATGTTGTATATTATATTGCTATGTATATATAGTAGCCATAATAGAATGTATCTGTGTCATTAATCTGTACGAAGCACTGGCTGTAGATGTCTGTGCTAAAATAAGTGTCAGGAAAAGAGGTTCTGTTGTTCCGACATTGAGCTGTAATCTTAAATGTATGTATATACACTATGTATGTTTATATGTAGAAAGTCTATTTCCCAGATATCACTTCACGGCATCTGAATTTGATCTTTGTGATGCGATGTGTTGTGTTGTGAAGTGAATGGAGACTTGAGAGTGGAAGAAACAGATTCGTTTCCTTCTCAAGTAAGTGCCCTCCTGCCTCCAAGAATTGGGAAATTAAAACTATTTTCTGTTTGTTGTCCGTAATGGTGTCACTCATTCCGTTCAATTGCTTTCTGACTATCTGACGAAAGACAAGCAAAACGGCGGAGAGAGAGAAGCTAATCGTTAAGCTAAGCAAAGCAAATCTGAGCTAAGCGAGGGTGACGAAAGACAACGGGAAACAAGGACACAGAGCTTGACTCGTGACACAAAGATGAAATTTATTTGATTGTAGGATCGGTCATGCAAATAAGCTAGGTCCTCTCTTTTTTATCCATTGCCAACGGAAGAATTCAGAAGACTGTCAGAGGGAAAAGAAAAATTTCTTTGTGTCGAGTGTAAAGCAGGGAATTACAACTGTTCACACATAGCTCAGTCACTATGAGCATCGCAACCAGTTTCCTTTTAAATGATAGAAAGAAAGGCAGCCGAGGATAAAAACACAATTCCTACTTAGATGGGGTGAAATGAAGAATTTTTTCTTCTTTTTTCAACACTTGTTCCACTATGTCGTAACAACGCGCACTCCCTCGTCTCACTCCTACTAGTTACTTCTACATAATGCAAACCAATCCACTCTATAAATACTCGTATATATTACTCAGAACCTTCTATTATTGCATTGCATTATGTCTTCGCTCAATTCTTCCGTCTTCCTCTTCTATTAGTTCCGACGAGTCAACTTGACTCTGTCTACAACCGACTGCAGAGATTGATCTCTTCTCGTGTCTGACATTTCCTTCCGTTTTCCCTTTTATTTGGTCACTATGTATTTTCTTCAAAGCACATCATCCAACCAATTTTCCCTTTACATTACATTACTTGTACATTTCCCGACTGTTTAACCATGCCATAGCACCAATAATACTTGCAACTCCCGTCTCAACTATGTATTTTCTTCAAAGCACATCATCCAACCAATTTTCCCTTTACATTACATTACTTGTACATTTCCCGACTGTTTAACCATGCCATAGCACCAATAATACTTTCAACTCCCGTCTCCACTTCAATCACAATTACATATGCTCTCTGACTATTACACATTACATAATCCGTTTGCAATCTATAGAAGCTACATAACTCAAACCTTATAGCACGAGTTTAATTAAAGATTTGACAAATTATTGACGGTTCTCTTCCGTCAACATCGAAGATTAAAATTTGCTTTGTAACATGGGAGTAAGACGGATTACAAAATTTCGTCAGACACACACACACATTATATTGCTAAAACTACTTACGTAGTAGTTGAATAGTATAAGTACCTAGTACGTGTATTCACATGTACATGGCTACACAATATTAAATATTTACCTAATCTCTGAGTTTTTCACTACTACTACTGTAGTAGCAGGAGTTGTTGGATTATTATTTGTGTTTTGGTTGCCAGCTGAGCTTTCAACAATCTCAAGCCACTAAATAACGCTAAAAAGCTAGCTACCTAAATGGACGTTTGTATTGTAGATGAAATATGGTAGTTATTATTATTATTATGAGTAAAAAGGATCGAGGAGTCTGTAGAGAAGAGAGGAATTGAATGCAATATTTTAATAGAGGATGGTTGTTTTGTGTTATGCATTAGCTACTACGTGTTTGTTTGGGTGAATGTAGTCGGCGGGATAGAATGGAGGTGGTACCTAAAGACGTCCTCGTTCTATTAGCTTTATTTTATTTGGATAGAATTTCTAGGGGAGTTTAAGAAAAGTTGTGGCCTAGGATATTTGATTGGGAGACAAGCAGACAAGAGGAGAAGAACAAAGTAAAAGTAGAGTACACAAGATATGAGCAAGGTGGAGTTTTCTTTGCTGTTTGTATACATATGTATGTGTATGTATTTGAGAGAGATGAAAATACTTACGTCGTTGGTCTGAATACCTAGGAAAGCTAAGCTAGTCGTTGCTATCACAAGTGTATAAAGCTGAGCGTTGTGGGTAGAAGACAAAGATAGAATGTAGGGAAATGCTCAATGTTTCCGTTCTACTTGGTTGAGCCATAAATAAAATGCATCCAATGAATTTTTATTATGGAGAACACGTATGCATGCATGAATGTTTTAAAATTCATAAAAGAATAAATTCAATCTGAGCGCACACGGCGGAAATGTGTAGGTATGAATATGAGTAGTCCTAGTATTTACTACGAAGCAAAGAAAACGTATAAGTATATACTGTGTATGTATATGTATGTATATATGTGGGTGAGTAAGTGAGAGAGGTACGTTACATCACATTACATTATTTTACTTGGGAAAAGTATTTGTAGGTAGGAGGCGGGAAGGGAGTTGTCGGAGCTCCTATATGCTTCATGATAATGTATGCGGAAGAGACAGTGAAAGGAAAAGTGTCATAAATTTGTTGAAGCAACTCCAGTGAGAAAGTGGATACTTAGACGGGAAAGTAGAGGGAAAGAGTGAAAGGATAGAGAGAAAGACACACACTGAGGCAATTGAAGATTTCTTGAAATGGTAGTTGGAGAGGCTGGAAAAATTGTGTCTGGTTGGCTTAAAATTCACATGGCGAGTTGAGTGAGATGGAGCAATTTATAGAAGGATGGAAGGATAGGTTACGGGAGATAGTTGAATGGGATGAGGATACAGCAGACTCTCTCTCAAATGGGATGAGATAGCAGGGCACCGGCTCTTCCTCTGTACAGGTTTCACTGTCTCTATACTACTATGTACTGGTATGTGTGTGTGGAGATGTGTGTGGATAGGGTGGAGTGGAATCCCAGACTCCGAAAGAATATATTGCATTTCTAATAGTCATAATGTGATGTAGGTATATAATGTAATAATGGGACGGGATGAGACCTGAGCTCTTTCCACTAACTTCACTTCATGCTAGTACGGAACAGAGAAATTCCTAGTACAATAGCACTACTTATACACAAATATATACAAGCGTCTTGGCTCCTT
>JABASH010002410.1:0-20268 GCA_019776445.1 Tomocerus maximus
AGTGGCTAAAATGGTTTTTAACCTGGCTAAAATCATTTTTAGCCAGGGGCTAAAAATAAAAATTAACCCAAGCTAAAGCAAATTTATCAAATTATTTTGTAAGTGTTCAGAAGTCGATCTAATTCCATTTTGGATCTATTAAAGCATTTTAATTTCAAATGTAATCAGAGACTACTTCAGTTGTGATAGGCCATTTTAGCCACTAGGGCATTTTATACCGTTGTAGACCATTAAAGCCAGGTGGTTGGCTAAAATGTTAAAAAACCGGTTAAAATAAAACACTGAGCTTTAATTTAATATATTGTTAAGTCCGAGGATTGCTAAAGGATAAAGATACTGAGATACATATGTACACATTCTTGACTTGTTTGTTTGTGTTTTACTTCAATCTCGAAAACTTCATATACAGAATAACAGAGATTTTTTAATAGACGATACAAAAACACAACTGAAAGAACTGCATCTGACAATATGACAGCCGAGTTTGCTAATCATTGAAAACATTAACATTGAAGCTTAATATAATAATGCGTACACTAACTAAAACTTTTTCCTTCTTTTTTACAACGTGAAAAATACATGAACTCTGTCATACGATAATTTTTTGTCTTACTAATGTTATATTTTATATTAATAGCATTTATCATCTAATATTTACATTGTCAATAACAGAGTTTCAAATAGTGTTATGCAATGGAGCCTTGAATTAACGACATGGTATAAGCCTTGAATCTTAATAAAAGACAAAATAATGTTTTAGGCTACTTGGTGTTCTTTGAAATTAGCTAAAAAATTTGGATTTTCCTGACCCTTCCGTCCAACGCCCAATTTCAACGCCCAAGTCTGCCCATTAGTTTTAATGGGAGCCCGTGTCCATATGGCCCTCAGCCCAGGCAGCTCTTTATCTTTACCATGCCCATGATTAGCCTATGTGTATTTTAACGAGGTAACATAAGACGCAAAAAAGAAAACAAATGAAGACCAGTTAGAACACGATATATTTTAGCTTTTGTGATCTGACGCAAATTACTATAAACGTAAAATCTCTCACAAATATGAATGATTCCACATGAAGGTTTCTGATATTTACTCGAATACATACCGAAACAACTTTAAGCCTTTTACATGCAACATTTTTATGAGTTTACAAATCGTTATTTTCTTGATGTAATCACAAGTCGAATTAGAAAATAATGTATTTACCCACGTAGACTGCGCCGCGTAGTTTAGTTATTATCCTGTTAGTCATTTATTTTGCATCTTTTTCTAGATATTTGTCTTGCCAATGATTCTTAGACTACGGATAGATTGCAAATTCGTTTTCATAAGTATATAAATGACGATAACAACTTCAATAAGTCGTAAAATGAGTAGGCTTTTCAATTTTATATAGACTAGGTATGTTTAAATAAAATATTTACGTAAGGTGTGTTCTGGACTGTGTTCTGGTCATAATCATTGGACATTTTATTTTGCATTGTCAATTGTATCTACACGTTTATTGATGATAATATGTATTAAATTGAGCGAAATTAATTTTGCACACGTATGTCAATGACGGCACAACTTTCTCAACTATTACAGGCTTTGTGTATTTATGTGTAGAGAACTAAGTTCTCGTGTGAGTAAATAAATTCATTTGAGGCAAAACCGTGTAATGCGATTTTTAAATGATGTTTGCAGGCTGTTTTCACTAACGCTTAGAATCTGAAATACCATAGATGCGAAAGGCAGTTTTCTATGCTCTACTACTTATTCTTCTTGGTAACTATTTACCTACCTTTATAGACTAAATAAAATTGAAGGGCTTTAAATGCCTACATGTATTATTTAATTGCATCGTTGCATAATTGGATTATTGTTACTTCACTTCCACTAGCGTTTAGTCGCAGAAAAATAACTTAAAAAGCAGAACATTAAATGCTTAAGACATCTTGTCACCTGCTGTCAGACGAAAATGGAAAACTTTTGGTGGCTGTGCTTACTTATTTCTATCCAATCGTTGCGAGAACAGTAAATCTGCAAGAAGAATGGCTTGCTAGCTCCTTTTGTGTCATACTAACTCCAAAACCGTTTTGTTTGTTTAACTACTACTTGCTACTCGTTATGGTAAACACATCTAGATCCTTTATATAAATCGCTACAGTCTGTACTAAATACATGTAGCAGAGGACTTTACCTGAGAAATTCGTTCCAAGAAGCTTTCGTATAAAAGTTACTATGGCAGAACTCTTTAAATGTCGACTTTAAATGCTGAAGGAAGCGTCTTTAGCCAACACCGTATTTCATTCCAGCCGCTTTCAAATCTCTGCCTCGGTCATTTAAAATTTATTTATGCAAACTTCATCTATTTCCTGATTCCCTTTTTAATAATGTATTTCAACTAGACTGCCTCCTTTGCCTTTGACAATACAAAAAACTGGTATTTAGTAACTGTAGCAGGGAAAAATTACATTTTCACTAGGATACACTTAGAGGACATTTGCGACGCGGCCTATTAAATTCCAACAAACAACTTGCTTCAGATATTTTGGAAACTAATCGATTTTTTTAATTTCAGTAGAGTGTCTCAAGGTTGAGCATTCAAATTTCAAATGTAAGATGTGTACATATACCATGTATAACGTTGGCAGTTCTTTCCTAGACAACTTTGTCTACGTGCCTGTAAATTCTTTCCACCGATTGCAATTTGAGATCGGTACAACGTCCCTTTTAAATTAGGCTTAGTACATTGTTGATATTATACACGGATCATAAGCACGGAAAAATTTGGATACACAGAGAAAATTAAATTACATTTCAATGGCATAATTTTATGAAAAGAATATAGAGCAAATTTTTTCATGGTCATGACCATGGCATGCATTTTATTTATATATACTTTTCCACTAACCATACTCAATATTAATAGAGATTTTAAGGTTCTAGAACAAAATAGTTCCTTGCCGTAGGTTTATTATGCATACCTGTCTTGGACTAAAAATTCTTTCTCAAATTCAATAATATTACTATTTTATTACTACCCAGAAGCGTAAACTGTAAGCATAGTATCCTGACGTTTGATCAGGAGGATCAATTAGGGAATATTACTAAAGGAACTTTAAACATTTATGATAGACTTTCTAGAGAAAGTTTTCATACCTCTCCCATATAAACTTTTAAATTTCTTTTCGTAAAATTCTCGGCTGCGTCCTCCTGCTTCTAAACTTTACGCTCTTGATTACTGCCCTGAGTTTTGTAGTACTTACTTACTATGTAGTTTAGCATTTTGTAAGCAAATAAGGGTGCAATATCTTTTCTGGACACTAAAATTCTGTATGGTGTACCTATGTTTGTCGTCTCTGTGGAGGAGTTACCGGAGTTCATGGTTTCGAGTGGAAAATCAAAAGGTGAGATCTTCCCACTGTAAACCCACAAGAAAAGTGGGAAGTAAAATGGCTTAGTGAGTGGGAAAATAGGGAATGAAAAAATAGTGGGAAATAATCCGCAAGGTGGCGACATGAATTTCCCATTTTTCATTTCCCAGTATTTCCACTGTCCAACAAAATTTGGTGGGGAAAAATCCGAAACCATGCTGGAGTTGCCCTAGTCGATTCTGCTTTCAAATTGTATGGCTGCAGGGCGAATGAGGGGCCCACAGAACAGTAAAGCTGTTCAGGAAGCCGGAAGTAAGCCCTCGCGGCTTGAGCGATAGTGTGTCTATGTATAATGTCATACTCTCCCTCTAACACACACATGGTGTGCCTGGAAAGTACTTCGTGCAAATGAACCATTTAAAAATATGAGATACACATAAAAATGTCACCGGTTGCAAATATTTAAAGTTTGATTATTTTCTAAACTACCATTTAATTTTTGATTGCACAACGTTTCGGTTCCCCTCTTTCAATATTTTACTTGGGATAACCCCATAGATTTTCAGAAAATAGTAAAATTAAATACATCACATCCAGATATGAATTCATTAAGTATCTGTATAGCTACAGCTATAAATAGTTACAATTTGCGATGTCAATATTATGGTTACTGTTACAAATAATCATTCTATTGCATTGTATATAGTTGAGTGAAGAAACCAAAATAGATTTAGGGACATTCCAACATCTTAATTAATATTTGTTTTATTTGCACAAACATACAAACTTTCTTTGACTTTTCGAATGAACGAATTTAATTGCTTTTCTACTGTTTGTATTGAGGGATCTTTGTTAATTATTTGTCACAACTATGCTTATATGCAAGTTATGCTCCATTAAGCATTAATGTCACGGCGAGAGCTAAATCCATCTGAAGAACTTTATGCCTCTAACTCTAAAATATCGAGTTAGTTGTGAGATTAGGAACTCCGTCGTCCAAACTGACAGGTAGGAATTATTGTTTTTACGATGAGTTTTGGTCTCATTAACGGTAGTCAGAGCAGAACTCAACAAACAAAATGGCGCAGTTAGTACAAAGTTCAACATCAACTTCATTTGCATTATTGCAACAATTTGTAACGGTACATCGTACATTAGACTTGGTCAAGTATAAGTACATATGAAAGTTGCAAAAACATTTAAAATTTTCTGGCTTTGCAAACTAAATTTAGGATTGGTGTATATGAATTTACTTTGCAATACAGAATTTATTCTAATTATTTAAAGGAAATATTGCATTAAAATTTGTCAATGGGTATCCAGCAATTTGTAGCAAATTATATTTTATTAATTAGTGTAGGTGCAATGAATTTTACCAATTCATCTGTCTTACTTCCTCTGGGTTTGTAAAATCTGTCAGGGTTAAATATTTCTTCTCCAGGGTCGGGTTTCAACCGAAAAACCTAAACACTTTACTTGAATTGGTGTTTTACTAGCTTTTGCCTACCTACTGGCTACAAGGCCCTACCATCGGGGAAAAAGTAAAAAAAAGTGGGCTAAAGAAAAACCCTGGGCGAAACGTTTTTGCGAATTTTTTCCGCTTTTGACCAAGATTAATTTCGGGGGTTGAGGTGGTACGTGCGCCTGTGCCCTATTTGATTGTAGCAATATCCTCCTCTGCAGAACAACCAAATGTTGAATGCAAGATCGAATGAAAGTGACGCAGCACTTAATATGCAGACAGATTTGTTGAGCCCCAGGGGTTTACACTTTCATTTTAATTTCTTTAATTACACTTGTAGTAAATAGACATGACATTTGCAGACATTTAAACTAATATTTACGGAAGTGATATATATTTCTCGAAAGAGAAACTAATAAAATCGTGTTAAATAGGCAACTCTATACTCAAACTATATAGACTGAACAATTTGAAACCAGCTTAAATAGCATTGACAAGTTTCGCTATCAGATCACGGGCTATATATCTTAGTAGTTGACATTTCTTCCAAGGAAAAGCAAACAAACATAAATCTTATCATTTTCTTTACAGGAGAAACGACGCTATAAATAATCTCCAAACCAACAATCTGAGTCTTCCATATCATGTACTAGAGGTGTGACTGTGAATTTAAAAATCGGGTGAATATAACACTTCCTTATTTCCTGTAGTAGTAAAAACTAGGTTACGATCATGTATTTACACTAAGATTATCGATTGGACGAAAGTTCATTTAACTGTTTTAGTTATGTCCTTTTATTCCTATTCTTACTCATTGTTATTTAGTTTAGCATTCGCCAAACAATTTTAACGAGTAAGACATTCTTTCATGAATAAATATTTTCATTTTATCAATGCCATTTACTGTTAGGTTCAGTACAGACTATCCGCTGGCACTGGGTATCCAGAATTACTTGTACAAAATTCGTAAACTTAAGGTTTGGGATACCTACTACAATTTTATCGATTGCAGACCAGACAAGACAGTTTACTCATTTTATGGACATTTTTAATATGTGCAACATATAGATTTGCAAAAGAACACAATAATGAATTGTATTTGCTAGTAGCCTAACAGATTCGTCGACGGAATCAGTTTCAAAACAAATAAATCATTTAGTACAAATAGAGCCGAGTGAGTAGCCTATTTTGTACGTGGATTAAATAAAAACGAAATAAACTGCCTAACATTCTTTTGCAGCAGTGAAAATTTTACATTCAGTCCTTCCAGTTTCATCGAAAATTGGCATGTAACTAAAGGAATTAAGGTCTTATTTTCTACACTATTCAGATCTTGTAATTCAATGCAATAATATTTACATGTCATTAATGCAGTATACATCGTTTCCATTTGCTTGTCAATGTCAAATCTTTAGTGGCCACGGGGAGATGTGTTTTGTTTTACAATGATATGATTAAATTAGTAATCTAGGTAGACCGGTAGACGCTCGGGCTCGGTTTAATTTTATTTGAAGATATCCATTAAGCACGTTAGTGGGAGCGCAGTTTAAATGAATACGAATTACCAAGGGTATTCATTACACCACTCCGCAGAAAACAATGGAGACGATAATGGTATTCACATTCATCTATTTTCTACATTATAATGCAATACACCGTATTTCTGCTATTACAAACTTTCATTTTAATTAATAAAATCAAAAGTTATGGAGGAAGAAATTGTCTAATTGAAATTCTATTGTCATGTCACAAGGTTTCCGCTTAATTGAATTGACGCTTTTAATTTGAGGAATAGGTACAAAAATAAGGCTAATGAATACATTGTTTAAAAGTTTAGACTTATTTATTTACTATGGAAAGGCGCAATTTCTACTGCTTCAGAGATAATACGAAATTAATTGAAATAATTGATAAAGAAAAGGCTCAGTATTCTACGTTTCCGAAAAGACATTTTTTTAATTAATTTTGGAACTAAGCTAACACAACACAAATTGTCTAGAACAAACTAAAACTGTTCAAGGATAATTAAATAATCTCACAATTTGCGTTTTATGATCTGTCTAACTGTAGATTTAAATAGTTAATTTCATTGCACGATATGGTAAAGTTATGAGAGATTGTGCTATTTCTATTATTTGCCTGGCCGTTTCGTTTGTTTGGCACTGTATGAATTAGATTTTTTTTAAACATTCTATACAATAAAAACATAAATTTGTGCACATGTTTGTATGTATGTTGGTATGTATACGGTGGAATAATCCCAAAAATTCTTAATGCGCAAGCGCGTTTTCAAACAATTAAACTCCACTCTGGGTTAATGTCTTTCGAAATTAAACCAAATATTGGTGCCTAAACCTTTCGAAATTCTTAACTGGGGGCCTAGTTTAAATATAAAATAATTTACTACTTTTGGTATCTGTTCTGTTCGAGGGTAATTATGGTAAAATTGCATAATATTTTGTGTTATTTCCATCAATGAACATTTTTGGTCGGCCTTCAAAATGTAATCCTGAATATTTTATTTTTCAATCTTAGTGTAAGAAATGCCTAGAAAGCATTATAATTTGTGAATAGGAGTGGAAATATCAACTTTCCCAGGCACTAATCATAATTTTAATGCAGGAGTGGAAATTTAGATGGAAACGGATAGAAGTGTGAGATCCTCTGTGAACTAGTATATTTGCATAGCGTACGTAAACACATCTCAGAGTTTGCATTGCATATTAAGTAGGTTGTGGGTGGTCTACTCTCTGACATTATTAAGTGTGTCCTTAATAAGTACACTCTAGAAGCATTAGCATTATGGAATTGTAAGAGAAAATAGCCATGAAAGGCAGTCTGGTTAATAGCTGCCTGGCTGACGATGAGTGAGTGTCTGTCTAGTTGGGACCAATTACCTAACGCCACAGTTAAGTAACACTTGACATACAAACATGTCTTCCCAACTCAATATTGGGACATTGTCATTCTAGTATATTGTATATGTCACTATAAGTGATTATTATTTTCGAGTCACGATAAATGGCCATAACTTCCATTTGCAAACATCCAAACTATACTGAAAATTCAGCGGGTATTTTCCTTTTCTCTATTTTCTCCACTCTAATTTATAGATTGCTGTATTCGATCTACAAGGGAATTCATCGTGTCTTTCACATTCCTCTTATTCAAAATTTCAAATGCACCTGGCTAAAGTGGAATGTCTCATTGTTGCGAAAATGAAAAGAAGATTGATGTTCATCATTAGAAACATAAAAGGGCTGTTTGCAAACGAAGTAATTTTTAAGAATTAGCTTAATGAAATTACAATAATAATTTGCGCATAGTATTATAGGAAGTAAAAGAATAAATAAAATATTAGTAATTCTTTTAGTGCTATTGGATTACTCTTTTTCATTTCCAATTTTGCCCCGGTGATTGTTTATAATGGTTTTGATTAACTCTTTGTTTATCAGTTTAATTTGTCTTCCATGTGTAGTGGGATATCTATTTAAGTAATTGTTAGAACGTAGTGTCGGAATTCTGAAGATGTACTTAGGTGTAGTAGTAGTTGAAACGCATTATGGCAAAGCCCCTGAAGAGAAATGGCAGAGAACTAGACATTTGCGGGGAAAAAAGCTTTGTATTCTGTCTTTGCAAATACTTTTCTGGTTACATTTACCTATCAGAATTTGCTTCAGGGCCTTGTGTCCTCATCTTAGACAATAAATGCGAGATTTAAAAGAAATACCCTTAGGAAATGTAAACGATCTAAACCCAAGAGATTTGCAAGGTAAACGTGCGGTGTCTATTTCTTGTAATAAAGACACAGTTCCAATGAAAAGGGAGCTATACACAACAGTTATATCTTACAGGTCATGTCTCGGAATACCAAATGGCCATTAAATTATTTGGGAGAGATTTTTTTCGTGGGTGGAAGACGAGCTATTGTATGCAAGTGCATCCGCCTAAAGTCATTCCGAGATGCTTAATCAAAGAAAAATTCTAATATTACTGCGTCTCATTTCGTCCAAGCTCAGAGTGAACTAATTCCAAGCGACGTATCAGATTCTTTTTTGAAACGTAATGTCTGCGTGTGTTATTACTTCTGTGTGAGTTACGTAATATTGCATGGAACCGGATCAGTTTCCTAGAGATCCTGGAGCATTGCGTACTATAATATTAGTCTTTTGTTATAATGCTTTTAGTAGGATTCAAATTAAATAGTGAATGAACAAAGTATTCCTCAGACAATGAACCCGATGTAAACATACACATAGAATGTCTGAAGCGACTCAGGGTCCAAGAACCTATTCAGAAATTTAATAAAAGGACAAAATTTTATAAACTGAAGGCCGGTGTTCGCACATTGTCCCTGAGGTGAATAAAACTGTTGATGCAAAACTTGTTTTAACTAGGAATACATTGAGTGTTGGAAGAGAAAGTTCGGAGAAAGTATATGAGGGGGCGACCTGATATTATTTCTCTCTGGTAGATAGGAGTTGGCAGAGAAGTGTTGAAGGGTCTATAATTATGGTAAATACATGGTGCGTTATAATTAAGTGGATTCATCTGTTATAATGCCTAGAGTGACATGCTTAATGCAGATAGGTGGGTAGGTCATATTAAACGAAAACAACTCCGGTAGGTACGATGGATGTTTGATTAATTTAACAAGACAGCTCATTATCATCAGAGATAATTACGAGATTACTTGGCTCCCACATTCACTCATGCATTTGCATAATCGTTATTAAAATTTTGTTTGGGTATTATTTGTGGATACTTATTCTTGCAAAGCCTCAAGTTTATTTAAAGACGAAGTCAATGTATGTTGTGTGGCTTGAAAGATTTTTTGTGGTCTAATTATTTTCAAGGCTGGCACTAAGCAGTTTATAGCACAAAATGAACGCTGGAATAATAATAAGCTTCCCATTGACGTTACATAAATACATTATTATTAGAACTTACAATATACTTATGATTAGAAGACGTACCTTTAAGTCCATGGTGAACGTAGGCAATGAATTTAGTGCAGAGAGTTATTCAGTTTTCATTTGTAATTGAAGAAGGTACTTAAAGAGCAGAGATGAGATTTCGTTGGAATATAAGCCGATTAAAATGTCTTAATTGTACGGAGAGTAAATATGCTTTATTGTTGGGACTATAGGTACTTAGTGATAGGCTCTTGTTTCGAGAGAAGCAGTGAGTCAACTTTATCTTTAGTATTCGAGTTCAAGCAAGTGACTAATGACGATCTGTTGTTTTCTCTTTGACTCAAAGGCGAGAGTGACAGAGAGTTAAGAGTGGAAACAAACACACAATTGTTTACGTGCTCTCTTTGCTCTATAATACTTTAATGTCTGCGTAAGTAGGAGGAGAAACAATCTTGTTGAAATAGATAAATACGGAACTTTCACCAGAAAAAGTTGTTCAAACGGTTGAACTGGTGGCGGTGCATGGGTGTAGTAGAAAGTATTGTAGACGAACCTAATTTAGGTGAGATAGTTCATGGAGAAGTGGTTGTTGTCTGACAAACTGAAAGGAGCGTCAGTTCTGCAGTAGATCACTTTGTCTTCAAACAAAAACAATCTTGTCTCAAATGGTTGTCAATGACAAAGTTGGTGATATTTGTTTCACAAGAAAGACGTCAAAACAAATTGAAGATTTCGATTACGTACCTGTTCTCTATGCAAATAGAGATGCGCTAAGGGACAACGGGACTAATTTCCATTCTTCTTTTAGCCAAATAAGTAAGACAGGGAAAGTAAGCCGATGGCTTTGAGACAAATTTCTCTTCTACAGTGATCATCCACAGAATAATCGGAGTATGGATGCAGAATATTTATGTATAAAGGTGTACACAACTCATAAAAATACTCGGAAATTGCTACTTTGCTCGGAAAAGTTTCTGTCTCTAAATTTCTCACAGATTGACTAGTATCATTAACAACGGTAGATGCGAATGTCAGAACAATTTCCGTTTCCAGTTGAAATCCAAGTGTAACTTGAGATAATAGGATAACAAAGAAAATGACGTAAACGAATCTCCTTAATGGATACGTGGGGCTATTCTGTCTGGTGGTGCGTGTATTGAGAATTGTCCATATCCAATGTAGGAAAAAATTAAATTACAGTCTGCTGGGTTTGCTGTGAAGGGATATTTTGTGGTATGAAGTGCAAGTGCAATAGCTGGAAGAGGAGTCAGAGAGACAACAAGTAGAATTACTCATTCAGCTGAGCTGGTCGGACGACAGAAGCAGATTGAACTGTCTCAGAATCGGATAGACGAGTAAGTTACCAACCAGCAGCTACAAACCAGTTTCCCCAAAGTAAGAAATAATGTTCCAGGACTCGCCAAACAAGTCAGTCAGCCAGAGCCATCGTTCCAGTGAAAAACTCTGACATGGAAAACCCGGGTGTCGACGTGCGCTGTACATACCACACCGAAAATCCTCAAGTTGCGTGCATTCACCGGGTTCTACCATTTACAGATACAATACAGCCACTTTCAATGCTCCTGTCTCGACCTACCTACATTAAACAAATCTTTAAGCTATTCCATCATACGCAAGCCAAATACCTTTTTTTCTTTCACTATCTATGTACTACCATGGTCATAGGTACTACTACTGGAGTCAACCATTTGGTCGCTACACACACCACGGCTGAACTCTCCCAACTATTCTCGACTAGAAAAGTACATTTAGCAGACGACATTACACGACACAATGTGCAATGCAATCTTCTTATACTATCTATTGTATACACAACTTTGTTTTTTCTTCTGCTGCAAATACATAATATTAGTCTGTAATATTGCTGCATAAGGCACATTTTATGTGCATGTCTTGTGTGTTCATACATACTTTAGTAGTGTTACACGGACATCCGTTCAACCTGTAACAATACTCTTTGTCTCTCGAAACAGCCACGGCACATGGACGCTTTCCCATTTGCCTATTTATTTTATGGACGTGTAGGCGGTGGGAAAAACACACCCAATTGTCAAATTTCTCCTACTTTTACTCACATTCCGCACATCGACTCGCATGCAATTTTAATTCAAGACACTGCTCTCCAGCTAAATTACATGGGATCACATTATACAACTGAATTTCATTTGAATACTCAAATACATTAATATATCCTTATGAATTCCGGTTCACTCCTACCAAATTGCATCATCCAAACCGTTTTTATACTAGTTCCCTATTTTTCATTGATCGACATAGAAAAATTCAAATAGTAATATATTTATTGCATATATATTTGCATGGGATTCTAAAGAGCTAACAGATGCAGTGTTTTCATATGCTCTACTGCATGCCACATGCCCGTAGGAAAATTCTTCCGAATATTATTACAACATAAACAGAAAATATGAATACTATATAGTAAAAACAATATTTGACAATAGAATATCACATCAATAATGTAATCACATTTTCTAGATCTCTAGCACTGCATAAAATAAATAGGGCTCAATTCTTCATCTTCAAACTCAATTCTGGAATCCTAAATAATTTTTCTTTAAATATTCTACCCTAAGGGAATGAGTCATTGTGCACGTCTATGCATTAGCAGGCAACGAGGTAGGTTTTTCTATCGCATTAGTAATGCTGCTACCCACGCACGTGGAAGTTGTCTGCTATTGAGTAAATAAAATACGAACAAAAAGCCATTTATACACTTTGAAAATGTTTACTGCAGTTAAATATTTAAATACCTACAAAAGCAAAGACTTTATTATTGATTAGAAAAGCAAATATTTTTGCTAAGCATTACTACTGCTTTTGTTTTATGTAGCTTATGGTACCATGCATATTTTACAGAATTTCTTGAGATTTGAAACGTGATGCAATTTTACAACTTTTAAAAATGGTAGTAATATTATACTCATAAGGATGAACACATAATCAATAATTTTTTAAAATTACTGTAGGGTTAGTAGAAAAACCATGCAGTAAATATACAATGTCATTTTACAACGCGAGTGAAAAAAAAATTGGTCTCCTTCATTTACATTAATGTATATTTATAGTTATAATACTTATTTTTGTATTTACAAATTTCACGTCTGAATTTTAAATGGATAGAAAAAATTTTATTCTGAACCGGAATATAATTTGTGTTTAATTCGGAGTCTGAAGAATGTCCTTTGTAGGTCCCTTATTGATTCTCTTAACAGGTCCTTCCTTACGCTCACTTCGAGAAAACTTTGGAATTTCTGGCTTTCCAGACTTGGAAGGGACTGCAGAGGTATTCTCTTTATTGATGATCTGAAATAGAAACATTGTTAAAGATTAAGTTGGCGTATCATGTTAGTTGTTAAGATAGAAGACAAATCTTAGGAGTTGAAATTTTTACCTTTGGGATTTGTACATTTGCAACTGAAACTGGAGCACCAGTCTTCATACTGGGATTTGATACTTTTGCTGTAGCAGAAACAGCGGCCTCAACTGTGATATTTTCAGTGGACGAATGAGTTACATTTTCACTGCTGTCTTCGGAAGTTGTAGATGAACACGATGGCTGTTCATCGTCATATTGCACATTATCTGTTAGTCCAACATCCAAGCTACTCTCATTTAGGTCTGAGTCATCTAATTTTCTTAGAGAAGTAGGAAGTGATACCTTTCTGGTCTTTCGGAAACGGTTTAGGATGGCTTCATGGGGGGAAGTTGCACTTAGAGTGATGGGATATTCGTAAACTTTCCGCTGGGGAGTTGCTCCTGTCGGAAGATCTATCAAGTAGGTCGAATCGAAATACTCTGATAACATGCCCGACTGCTGTGAAACTTCAAGAGCTTGCTTCTCGGCCCAGCTCGACACGAACTCGCACTCTTGCTTTATATCAGTTCTCAACTGTTGGACCATTTTGGAATCAGTGTCGAAACTGACTTTAGAGTCCACCTCCAATTCAACAACTTTAGTCTTAATTGTAGACACGGCGTCAGCTATTCCTTCGTTTATGGCATCTCTGGGCACTGATGTATTTTCTATCAATTCTTTGCACTCTTCCACTATTTTTTCGCATATTCCATCCGATAATTTATTTCCTGCACTGATAGCAGCGCTTGTTGTTTCACTGTGATGAGAAATGCTCTGTTTTGCTGAGTCAAACTTTGACATGAAGTCATCATTCTCCTGCTCCATGTCTTCACTTAGTTTGTTGCATTCGTCGTTATTCTGTTTTTTGTAAACCGCCGTTAAATCTTGCCGATACGCAATTTGGTCTTTTATGCCTTCGGCAAAACTGTGCGTTGATTTTTGGATGGCTTCTGTCTCTTTTAGTAACTTCGTTGTCACAGCTTCAGTTCCGTTTGAAAATTCTTCATTTTTCTTTAACATGGAAGTCAATTCCGTTTGGAACGCGATAATCGAGTTCTTAATACTTTCGTGGAAGGCATCTGCGGATTTTTTAGAGGCATATACATCTGAGTTTACCACGCCAAGTTGGCGTTCCTGGTCAATTACATGGGTTGATACGTATTCCACGCTTTTATTCATACTTTCGACAAGGTTTTCAGTGAAATGTTTTACTTCATTGTCCATAAAAGTACACTACAAAAAAGGATACAAAGAATAAATATAATATTATGTCAAATAGGATAAATAAAATAAAATATCTAGAATTAAACACACCTGTTTCAAGGCTTTATCCATTGTAGAGATAAAACTTTGCTGCATATTTTTTATGTGAGTCTCTGTTTTCTTAACGGCCTCTGCTGAATCCCGGAGGTAGTTATCGATGTGCTTAAAATGACTTTTTGAATAACCATCAACTGACAAAGTTAAGCTTTCAGACCAATTTTCAATTTGATTGCCCTGATAAAAACGAATGTTCAGTTTATGATGTAAACAAATATTTATATGATAAAAATATAAGAATAAATGTATTGGGATACAAATAACATACCTGATCGTCCGAAAGACCAGATAGATGGTTTAATTTATTTTCCAAGTCCTCAGAAAATGCGGCCAATTCTTCCTTTACGTTATCAAACAGATTGTTTTTTGTCTGGAGAAACGATTCTAAAAGTGTGAAATATAATTAGAATTCTGCTCCCTTTTGATCTTCTTCGTTTGCTGTGACTGTTATAAATTTATTACCCAAATCCAAACGCTGAGAGCCGGACAGTTTGGCATGTTCAGTACGAAAATTCCCGATATTTTCAATGTTCACATGTAACAATTTGGCTAAGTCATTCCTGAAACGTCTTCCAGTTTGCAGGTTACTTTCTTCAACACGCCTAGACAATAATAATAAATTACTTACACGGTGTTTATGTTTACTAAAAAGACAAATTAAACAACGATCTTTACTTTTTCCGTTCTAATTTCGAATACAAACTCTCCAAGTTGACAGTAGTTGTTTTAGCAGTTGACAGAAGAGAGTGTGCTTCGCTGGAGAGCTTGTTTTCCGTCTCGACATGTTTCGAAACCAAATGCCCCTTTTCATCCCGTTCCATTTTAACCCTTTTTAATTCCAACTGAGTGCTTCTCAAATTATCCTTCAAATTGTCTATCACTTCATTGGCCGCTGTCAGATCTTCTTGAGTTTCTACCAGGGTAACTTTAGTATTCGTTAATTCCTCCTGCAAACAACATCACCAATTCAACTGTAAATAAAAAATGGTCCATTTTGATGGCATTATGTTTTAATTGCTCACTTCTTTTTTTTCCAAGTTATCCTCTAAGCCCTTTACAATTGTAATGCGTTCAGCAATGTCTTGTCCTTGGGATTCAAGCTGGGCCATCATTCGTTCATAATTAGTCTTTTCTACAAACACCCCGTTTTTCTCTCGGGTCGCTTGAAGATCTTTCTTGAGCTGCTCTATTTCTTCGGTGTAGGCCTGCAGCATAGCTTTCTTAGTTAGCTTCTGGTTGATTTCCGGTCTATTTGTAATATTCTTGGCCCTATGGGCATAATCTAAAGTACTAAGTGTTTCCTCCAAGTTAATAGAGGCTGGGGACACGGTGGCTATTATCGATGTTTTTGTTCTTCCTCCCAAAGAATCTTGAAGCAAGCGTGTGAGTTTGGATTCCCTAATAGAAAACAAATTTGTATGAAAACATTTTAATTAATCTTGATGCATATTTAATTATTAATTGAGGTATCACCTGTACGGCACGTGAGGTGCCCTCTCAACTAAACAAGTAATTACTCTTCCAAGAGTCAGTAAAGATTGATTAATATTTCCAGCTTCCCGAGCTCTTTTGTCAACAGCCCCAGAGCGTCCAATATTTTCTGATCCAGCAAGATCCACTAAGTTCAGTTTACCAATTTTCAAAAGCTCCTCACCATCCATGTTACATTCTTTTATATGTACAGTCACGGTAAATACGGTGTGGGAACGACTGCAATTATAATGTGTAAATTAGATAATTAGTAAATATAGTAATATACTTCTACTAAGATAGACTTGGATTTAAATCATACCTGGACTTGTCATTCATTAACGTTGCTGCTGTTTGTCGTCTCAAGGATCCTTTTTCCATGACATCATAGACTTCATGTTTATTATGGACAGTAACTTCTTCCAACCCGGGAATAACAACAGACCCTTTCCTAGCAGTATCTTCGAAAAGTCTTAGTGTCCTAAAAAGTTTGACCAATATTAGAAACCAATCCAAAAGTATTTTTTATTTAAGCACAAAATATTGGTTGTGTTCGCTCACTTTAATTTTGCATCCTCCGCGGGGGCCAATAAGTCGAACAATTCTTCATTATAGAGTTCCAGAAGAGAAACTCTAACAGTAAACTCGACACCCTGAACTCTTAATTCATCGAATATTTGATTTAACGCACGAGGAACAATTCCGCACAGAGGATCCTAAATAAATAATTCACAGATAGGTACAAAATTTAGAAATATTTTGTTATACTAATGTTTGGACGTACTTGATCCCAACTTAAACTCCGATCAGGGCTGCGGGCTCCCTCCATAGTAAATGTTTTTCCTGTCCCAGTCTGCCCATATGCAAAAACGGTACAATTGTATCCCAATAGAACTTCTTCAATCAACGGAGCTACGACTGATTTGTAAACTTCGATCTGTTGGTGATGAAAATGATGAAAAAGTTGACATTAAGAAATCCTAGATTTTGAAATCTAAATTCATCAGATGTCAGAACTTTTACTCACCTGCTTAGAGTTGGGTCCAAATACTTTGTCAAAGGTAAAAGTTTTGGCCAGATTATTCATCGACCTCTCCTTGACCACAACCTCTTTACTGCCAGGACAGTCTAAAACGGTTAGAGAGTTTTTTACTCTCTCCTGTGAGTTCATAGGCCTAAATACAAATAAATAATTATTAATGACCAACCACAAAATAATACTAATCCTTTTAATTTTTGTAACTTACCGAACTCGAACAAAAACTTGAATATGCTGGCTTTTTTCCTTCATTTTGAGAGCGTTGTTATCCGGTGTCATAAGTTTCGAAAGAGAAGATTCCATTACAAAGTCGTCAGGGTAAAAGAATTCAGTGTCGAATTGGAGTGTGTCAGTCCCAGTTTAATCAAACGGAAAATAACAGAAAAATAAATGACATTTAACAAAAGGTAACTATTCACTTAACTAATTAACAATCCAACTAGTCCGGTCTGTTATGGCAATAACTGACTGGCGAAACTAATCTGGCTAACAGAAAATAAATAAAATCGAGCAGACTAACAACTAATAACCGTCTTCTACAAATATTCGACCTCAAATAAACATCAACGGCTAAAATTGCGACAGACAGAGCTGGCTATGTGTCTCTCGCTACGGGATTCCAGCAACGGACGACGAACTTGGCCTTACAGAACTCAATCCAGATACCCATGCATAGTATTCTGTGAATTGTTTAGCGTAGCAGAGAATATCTCGCACGTTGTTGCTGTTGTTGTTGGGAGACAGCTCAACAGCCGCTGAAAATTATAAACAGTTTGAGCGGTGATAGGAGATAGCCTATCATAGCAATGAATTCCAACAAGACAGCCTACTTTTTAGTGGTTATTCGTTGCATTTTTATTGTTTTACACTCCACAACAGTCACAGCTTAGGATTAACAACTGGTGACTGGGAATAAATAATATTAATCGTTTAACCCAATTACTAAATTTTTACTTTCATTTTTTTTTATTTATTATGATTTTACCTGCTATTGCCTGGTAATACAAATTATTATGCTATTACCTGCTAATACAAATTATTATGCTATTACCTGCTAATACAAATTATTATGCTATTACCTGCTAATACAAATTATTATGCTATTACCTACAAATTATTGTGCTATTATTATTATATTTATTTCTATGCTGTACCGTACTTACTCTAAATAATTCTAAATAATTCTAAAATACAATACAGTACAAAGTACAAGTATATGTATGTAGCATGTTCATAGTTTGTAAATGTGAAACAATTTTCGGGTGATATAGCTGATTTGCTTTTCAGTGACATATTGGTCATTTTCATCACAAATGAGCTGCCCATGTACAATATAATTATAGACATTTATTTTGAACCACAAGAAAAGACCATAATGTTTTTCTACTAGAGTAAAAATGCTATTTCAGCAATTGTTAACTTACAGCAGTAGAGGGTCCAGGATATTGATATAACCTTTCTTCGGAACGAAACGCGTTCTCCATTTTTAATAGTATAACGATGACCGTCTTATTTTAATCACAGACGATTTATGTCACAGGATACAGTATTCGAAAGATTTGATTATAACCAATATATTATTGGAATGTCAAAACTTAAAAAAGTGCAATTTAGTAAAAATTGAGGAGTTAAAGCCAATAGTTGAGTTGAAAGCACAATAACTAGCCCATCGATAAAATTCATTGTCTTCATTCCCTCAGTTTATTTTGGCACCAATTCATGCTAATGTGCACTGTGCACTATGCAGATTTCACTCTCATTGGCGTCTATAGTATCGTATTTATTATATCGTCCTTCCTTATCACAAGTTTACATATTTGTTTCACCAACTATGGTAAAATGCAGGAGGAACATCTAAGCCTGATATTAAACACAAGTATATACAGAATTCAGTCCATTGATCTTAGAACACAATCTACTGTACATAATAATATTATATGGGTCATGTCATAGCAGTAACAAATAATATTTATTCATCACTATATACCTGTTACTGTCATTCACGTTATGTAAATGTAACATCATAACAAAGCACAAGGTCTTCTATCTTCAACTGACAAATTATTTATGTCTTACCTTAACACCTAAGTATCTATGCTTATGATATAGGGATTTTAGATACATGGAAAATGTTATAGTAGTTGTAAGTAAGTATTAATATTTTTTTAAGGTATATACCTAATATATACCTATTGTACATTGTACAGTATATAGTAGATTTTAACCATTCTAATTTAGGGAGAACTAAACATTTACTATATTTTATATCCATTTTCTATGCCATGGAGGTTGTAGTTGTAAGGTTGTAACATAATTAAATATGCATGTCTCGTTTTCTGTTGTATGACAATATAAAAACTATAACTTCCTGGCTGCAGAATTTCAGGCTCATATTTTTATTTTGTATACTCATTCAGTATACATTTTGAAATCGGCTTCCCCAAAAAGTTATCAATGTTCTACTTTCTTCATCCTATACCTGCCTGCATAGATAGAATAGAACCATCATTTGAGGCCAATTTTTAAGCGTTGGCGTTGACCGTTACTAAAAAATGTATTCTCAACTCAACTCTTCAATCCACCTCATTATTTATCAAGTTGAGATCTTTCGCAACTTTATGTAATCACTCCTAACAGTCTGTCTGTCCGTCCATAGTTCAAAAAGTGTGGTCAAAGGTTTTGATAGAACAGATACAGATAATTAGTTCAAACGTCTGTACTTATTTTTATGGTTTTTTATGGTTCTAAAATGGCCAAAATCGGTCAAAAAGGTGTTCAAATATAAAAATCGACGTAACTTTAGTTCTGTTTATCATAGAAAGTTGTAATTTTATTCGAAAGGTAACATCCTCCTTAACACTTCTAATTAGGTCAATGGAAGGTAGAGTTTAAGGTTAAGGGACAAAAGTTATGGGCACCAGGATCGCAACTTTCTTATATTCCGTTATAGTGGTTTATTTATTCAATCAAGTAAAGCAGCTACTAACTACATACTACATAGCAGTGATGGGCAAATTGGAGGACTACTTGCGGAATGAGCACAGTGAGACGAGTCCCGGACTCGTCTTTCTCATTTACAGAGGACTACTGGCGGACTTGATTATTACCTTCGGATTTGGAGAGGACTTTGGGAGGACTTAATTAATAGTCACGTGACTTGGGATGACTTTGGGAGGACTTAATTAATAGTCACGTGACTTGGGATGACTTTGGGAGGACTTAATTAATAGTCACGTAATTTGGGAGGACTTTGGGAGGACTTCATAGTAACAAGTCACATGACTGGGAGGACTTGGGATGACTTATCT
>JABASH010002411.1:0-20256 GCA_019776445.1 Tomocerus maximus
ACTACACAAGAAGCCATCAAACACGAACACGATGAGATAATGAGACCTACTGACCTGAAAAGGTGATCGGATGACTTGTATATTCTAAGTATATTACAAAAGAGCATGTATACACATGTACAATGATATCAACTGGGGCTATATGTATAATACATTTTTGCAGTAGCTGATATCATTACTTCAAAGTTATAACGAATTAGTTGGTTTTATTGAGCTTTAAGGCTGAGGGCAAAGGAAGTTTCTACCTCTGGCTAACCGAACGTTAGCAACCTCTACAGAAAAACAATATCGCCATGATGTATGAATCAATACGTGATTAAATTATTCCTGATTGGTATTGGAATATTATCTTCTACATTCTGCTACACATTACATATCAATACGTATTTAGGGAATTGTTTCCCAATAGTGAGTGATCACATCTGAATTACTAATAAATAGTATTTGTATTATCGTACGATCATACGATGGAAAGAAGGCATACATAATTTAATAGTTTATTAGGTCAATGCTCTAACCTATGCAGGCAAAATATGTAAATATTTCCTGTTAGCATACGAAGTACAAGGAATCAATAAAATCAATTTTATCAATGAAGAGAATTCCCTAGAACCTAATTACTATTTTTGAGACGACAATAATTCAGTAAGGAAATTAGGCACAGTGAAATTAAAAGAAATTTTTCAGACCACATGCATGACAAAAGTTTCATAATCTTTCAGAAATCGATATAAAGGGTATACAATTAAGTACAACCAACTTTTTCAACTACGCGAAATTAATGTTTAAATCAGACTGAAAACCTAATCCTTACTGCACTGTGATTCAATGACAGGCATCAGGGAATCACTTGAATAAGAGGTTCGACCACAAAGGACCCAAAAGATATAGAAATCATTATACGATCGTTTGAAGACATAATTAGATAAACTACTAACTGATGTTGTTAAAGTTGCTTAAGAATCAACCAAATGGAAATGATAAAAATATACCTCCAGTCTATAGGTACTACATAATTATCAAGAAAATACTTAAGATAGGCTGGTAATTCAATCTAAATAAGTACGTAAAACAAGCGAAACTGTCGTAAACAGTCTAGACTACCTTCAATTTACTCTTGACTTAATATCCATCCCATCATTTCTACCCAGTGTAAACTTAACCTCTTGCAAAGCTACATAATTATTAATAAGATTAATATGGCACAACACGGCACACAGAAACTATACCTATCTCTTAAGTTGATTATTTTCAACACTTACAATAAGTCGCGTTTTGTCAGAAGGATTACAATCATAATCATACAAGACTACAGTGCATGAAAACATTTTTACCTAAATACATATAAATAGTACATATAACGCAATAATGTAATAATGATAGTTGTAAGTTGTAATGCACCTAATGTAATAATGCGTTGAGCAGCTTACGCTTAACCATAGCCCAAAACGCAAAGATATTAAAGATATTACAACAAGTACTTTACTAAAGTTGTAGTAATTCTGTCTGCGTAATAAATAACATTGCATATTTCTTTTCTCTACCTTAAAACACATTATCAACAAAGATTTCTACAAGTGCCAAATGTTATGAAAATGTTTGTTCTTATGGCAGACGTTTCTTGTTATTACTCTCATTACTTTAATACTTTGATATTAATTCACATGAGATTCAAAGGTGTAGATAGTCGAAAGTAAACGCTATCTCAATTGCAAATTTTGCAGTAATAAGCATAATTATCTCTTTACTAGACTAACAACTCTATGTGAAAAATTCAATATTTTGGCTAATGTCCGATACTGACAGCTACATAAGACATGTTCGTTTAGACAGACTTAAATAATTCAATATCTAGTAAATTAAAACAACAATTTCAATGTTTATGTTTGTTTGTGGTACCTTTGTTGAAGACTTTTCCATCACGTTTCCAGGCAAGACTAGGGTCAGAAGATGTTGTTGGAGCAGCTGGGGTAGCTGTAGTGTGCATAGACTTCTTGTCCAAGTGGACACCATTAGACACCTTTCCGTTCTTCAAAGGCTCGTCAACCTTTTGATTTGACTGTAAATAAAATAAATGTCATTTAGAAATAGGCACAACAATTATATATATAAATAAATTCCAATCCTTAATGTAACTGAAAATATCTTTGTTTGTGTAATCTCAATTTGGTTCCATGGGCAAATAGCCTGAGAGGAGCATCACCCCTTATAAATGAATAAAAATATGTGTAAGTAGAAAATTACTGGTAGCAGTACATTTTAATACTAAAACACTTGATATTACTAAATAATAATATAGACAAACAGGTGAATTGCATACGAGAATCGTATTGAATGGATTAAGATTCACTATGCTACTCAGGTTAGGAACAAATCTACTTTGAGAATGAAAATATGAAGCTGAAACGGTGTTATTGTATATTTTGGATGCTTCTGAACAGGATTCTAGGGAATTCGGGCTAGTTGAGGAATGTAATGGACAGTCAAGTTCGGATTTGGAACTGGGCCAAACAGGAGTTAGGGGGTTTGGATCTTTAGAACCTGCTCCTCTCTCTATTTCACCAGAATTTGAAGGGAAAAGTATTGACATACTCTCATGAAGACTGAGCGAATTTTTTACGTGTGTAGTAAAAGGACTGGTACTAGCAACTGTCAGAGTTTCCGATTTCAGCGGAACTTTCGGAGAATACAGTGTGTGAAAGTAAAACTGTGTACGGGTAACATAAATTTTGGATGCTAAATGTTAAGCTAAGTAAAATATTTCTGGACATACGTCTGACTCATAATAAACTGAAAAATTTGCCATTAAAAATTGAGAATTAAATAGTCGTGATATGATACTAACGACCAAATTATACGAAAATTGGCAATCTGTGAAGAATGTTTAATGAACTATGTGATGTGTGTGTACTGCAATTTTTTGAGTTTTCAACCATCATGTACAACATTTTTGCAGAGCTATCTAATTTAACAAGTGCAAAATACATCCCAGCATCCTTGACATAATTTCCTTAGAAACACCTAAGGCATTTAAAAGGAAAGGATGAGACAAAAAGTAAAGTCTTCAAATTGGTAACATATTATACTTAGGAATTAAAAAGACAGCCTTAACTTTAAACTTCTCTTACATGCATTCATACTAAAGACGAGACTTGTTGAAATAAATAATTTCATATAATTAATATGTATAAAGGATTTTTTTCTACTATAATAACTAGTCATTATTCAGTTTGAAAACACCTGTCTAATATTATTGCTATTTGCATTTAAACACACATAAATTTATCATGAAACATTACAAAGACTAGTTAAAACGCAAAAGGTTTTCATGCATTCTCTAGCTTCAAAATATTTTCACACTACCAATCTTAGAATCTCAAGGTGACAATACGACATTCAAGAAACAAAGCAACGGATGGGCAATGTCCTTTGCATTTAGTTTCGTTTCAAATTAATTGTCACGTCATTGTCTACAAAATTGTGAAAGAACAATTTCACAATTTACAAAATGACTACTATAGGTACGTAGTCAGTGAATAGGTATTATTAATGACACTAATGAGTGGAGTAAGTAGTAAATACATATCCCCAGCTTCAAAGATAATCTTTGAAAGATTACCTCATCATCCTCCGCAATATGAACTCCATTTCCATTGTGGTGATTTCCATTGGTATAGATGTGGTTGCCATTTCTTTCTGTATTAATGATATTATCTGTTTCGTATTTTTCCAAGGTATGTCGTTTATTATTAAGGTTGAGCCCATTTTGGATTCCGTTTTGGAAATGCTCGTTTTCAGCCTGAGGTTTTTTCATGGGAGTACCGAAGCCTGTCAGTACAGGAAGAGTGTCGTCAATTTGCGCGATTGAAGGCATTTTTGCAACCTGGAATTTAAAAAAAAATCACATTCGTTAGTATTACATTGAAATAGCGTGTTTCATTCCCTTTAAATCATGCCACTTATTCAATAATGATAACTATTAAATTTCAAGCACTCTATCATAGAGATATCATGTCCATGTCTCTAGATTCCACTTAGATACATGTTGCAATAATATCATTTGTATTATGCGTGTTAAATTGTCCATCAACGTAACATAGTTTAGAATCCACTCTGCTACAGACAGTTTGGTCGTTCAATCAGGTTGCGTTTGATCTTTTGAATGTTGAGGTATCAATGACCTTTTCCGCGAATTGCATATTATGATACTACAGCATCATAATCTTAGACATGCATTGCTTTGAAAGTGGTAGCGCTAAATTTTACTGCAACAAACACTTTGCTACAAACCAACAACCAACTTATCCTACATATCTATGCACACAAAAACGAATCACTCACACCACCATGTCAGCAAAGGTAGCCCTAATAATGTAAAATGTACACTTGTGGTAAACACCACCGCGGCTAAAGTCATTATTACACATCCATCCCAAAGATATGTGCTAGTGCATGGTTTCCCATCAACAGATTTGCTAGTATTTAGTGTTACCACTACCTACTTTAGCTAAGCTCCTTAGTGCTTTCAGCGCATTTCAATTGTTTACTAGGTTTTATAATCCATGCACAACTAACAGTTAGATAGAACTACTACTCTGCAATCTGCATGAAAAATTTAATTTCCTACAGTATGGCAAACACCACCGCGGCTAAAGTCATTATTACACATCCATCCCAAAGATATGTGCTAGTGCATGGTTTCCCATCAACAGATTTGCTAGTATTTACATAGTGTTACCACTACCTACTTTAACTAAGCTCCTTAGTGCTTTCAGCGCATTTCAATTGTTTACTAGGTTTTATAATCCATGCACAACTAACAGTTAGATAGGATAGAACTACTACTCTGCAATCTGCATGAAAAATTTAATTTCCTACAGTAGTATTCCATCATCGAATCTTCCCTATATGTTAAAAAAAATCTATGTAATTTACACAAGACTTACAGACAGTATATAATTATACCTTAATCCTATAATTCTTATACTTATATGAAGACTAAAAGTTGACCAAAACTGACAAAACTTGACCCACTAATAACTTTAGTATTTCACAAAAGCTTCTATGGGTAATTGCTTCCTAGTAGCTACAAAGTTGCATAATTCTGAACTTAAAATGAATGGAAATGTAAATCTAATGGAAAACATAGTCACTCTCTCTTCATATGATATATAATCATGACAGGATTATCTGACTGCATCTCTAAGCATGTAACAGATCGCATTCAGTAGGTAATAATTAAAATAAAATGTAGCTAGTACCCAGTGGAATGCATATTATAATCATTGGACAAAAAAGACTCAAGCCGACCATTAAAACTGAAACATAAAGATGACCTTCTAACAAAATTCTAGAATGTTGATCATGGACCGGCTTTGCATGCATGGATTGTTACATTAAGCATGCAATGCACTTTGCCCTCATGAATTTTATTATACGCTTTAAAACATTTCTTCCCACTTTATCCATAAAGTATAAACCTTGCTTGGTTCATAACGCTAACCACTCCAAGTCGACTCTTACTCTACACTACACGTAGATAGGATAGGTCATGTAGTTTTTTTGTGGCATTGCACACTGACTGTTATGGTTATGGCTAGGCAAGGGCTGCGGCTGTAGGGTAGGATACGAGTTTTCTTGGAACTTGTCTCACTCCATGTTTTCTGATAAGGAATTTGAGCAAGGCGAGTTGTAAGAGACTGAGAGAGGGGATGAGGATGGATAGTAGTAGATTGTGGATTAGTGCAGGGAGGAATTAGGAAAATGGTACACCTAAAAGACTAGGGATATGCCACGGCACATTCCTTACATAGTCGAGGCATGTTAAAAGATAAAACATGAAGACCATTTTATTAATAAATTCAACTTCTTCTTACTTTAGTCTGTTAAAGGAATGATAAAAATAAATGTAAACTGATTATTTCCCATAGTAAAAAATATCTAAAAGTCCTTCCTATGTGAAACATAAATATTAAGCACCAGATATTTCACAAATGGGAGAGTAGGTACCTAAAACTCAGTGTGATGAGATGTGAAAGAAAATAATTTTAGTTTTCTACATTCCTGCTACCGGATAAAGTAACACATAGGCAACATTAAAATTCCACTTAAAGGTGAACTTTGAATTTTGAATTACTGTATTCAATTGTGTCTGTAGCCCACTAATCAGCGCGTGCATATTATGGTAGATGAACTAATGCTTTACTTTTTTGATAGCGCCAGACTGTATTAAAATATATTGAACCAGTAAATACTGACTGAATTTCTTATTTCAAGAGCAAGTTACAACATGAAGCAAATGCAAAAACCTTGAATCGAAGAACTAACATCATTTTACTCAAAGGTCTTTGTTCATGTGAAAATAAAGAACAAAAGATCATTTACTGGAAATACAATAGTATTATTGTATAGCTACATTTCATTTTCATTAAGTCGAAGTTCTAGGCAATTGAATCTAAGAATTTCTCTTTCTAAATACTAGAATGACATAACAAGGCTTCTTGCGTAATCTTGTTCTTTTAGTATTTATTGTATAAAGAGTAGTGAGCCAATTTAGTTAAATGAAAACCAGAAATACACATGCGACTGTAGACACAATTAGCAAATGAATTCACTGATTTACATAAAATCATTATATAGCTATACTGGATGTATAATAAATATCCTTGACTGAGTTGGGACAGTGCCCGCCCTATCATCCCATACAAACAAGACACCAATGTGTGAGCAAATGT
Source organism: Tomocerus maximus (assembly GCA_019776445.1). Classification (NCBI taxonomy): domain Eukaryota; kingdom Metazoa; phylum Arthropoda; class Collembola; order Entomobryomorpha; family Tomoceridae; genus Tomocerus; species Tomocerus maximus. Next base: position 6,735 of record JABASH010002411.1, read on the forward strand.
AACTGGAATAAACTGAGTTCGTTACTTATTTTGCGTTGTAACTTAATTCATCGCGTCAGTAATCGATCAACCTTTCGTGTAGTAGTCGTACCATTCGTTTACTTTATAGTTACTTTTTGTGTATGCAAACTTGTACCTACTTAATTGCCAAGATGCATGTTTCAAAACGTCAATTCTACTGTTCCAATACTCAAGTCCGTAGTATCCGTAGTCAGGATGTAGAATGTACCTACACACTCAAGTTCTTAAAAGTCAGTACACTGAAACTATAGACCTTGCAAAAGAAACGGAATATGGAACTAATGCAAATCAAATAGAAGTTTTGGCCAAAAATACTGTACTGTACGCAGTTACCTTCTTCTAATACTGTAAATAAATGTATGTGAATAAAGTTAAATTGACATAATCAAAGTATAATAATAACTGCAATCGAATTTCTTTCGACTTCTAGTGCTTGGTTATACTTTTGCCTTAGTAAACATAATTGGCCTGCTTGCTATGAAATAGTTAATACAAATAACAGGTTAATACAATAGGAAGAACTCCAAAAAAGTAGGTTTATTATACAGTGACCTATATCGCTTTTATATCATAACTCCATGATCTATAACAAAATAGTTTGCCTAAAAAGTCAAATTGGTGTTGGTGCTACTGTAGATCTATGTCAAATGTATACCAACTATAATAGATACGAACTGTTATATGAATGTCTTCTCGGCAACCCGTTTCCGGTATCTAATTTTGTTCATTGCCGAACTCCGAACAGAGCCGAGGAGAGTGTAAAAATATATTATCGTATGACCAAAAACAAACTTGCTATAGACATGCGAGCATTCCTTTTGGAAATCCCAATGTGCAATTCTGTCTCGTTTGGTCGCTAAAGTTTTCGCCGATTTATTTGTTTACCACGTCGAAGTTCTCAGCTATACATCAATATCGGTATAATAAATTCTGGCCGTTTTACTGTCGACAGGACTCTCATGTTAGATAAATCGTATCATAAAATTCCTAACTCACAAACATCCGTCATTGACAATGAGCCACTGTAGTAATGGCGTATTGGTATTAGTAATCAATAGCTCTTAAAATTTTGCGCATTTAAAAGATAACTTTACTATAAAAATAAAAACATGACAAATTGGTTTGAAAATTAATTTGGTAATTGTTTTATATGGCTCGTGCATGATTTATCAGTGCAGTATGGTGCAGTGATAAATAAATACTATGCATATATCCATTGATGCAGTATGCAGTCATTCATTCATGAATATCATGAGTGTCTAAGTACTCGAGTTGTCCAGTTATTTCTGGTGAATGTGGTGAAACATTATCGTTATAGTATTTGAAGTATGTATGTATGTACTCAGAAAATTCAACATTATTATTATTTATCGGCCTATGTCTATTTATAATTTATATCTTTGTTTGTCTACCGGTCTGGGTTACATAATGTTTATTTTACACATCACTTTACGATCGTCCTAATACCCCATAAAGTACACCGAGACTTAAAGTAAATCGTACGGTTTAAAATGAAATTGATAAAATTAAGCTGCATTTGTAACACGTACGTTGTCAGAAATCCAATAATGCTAAACTGTTTAAGTAGTTTTATCAACACAGGAAACTTTTTTACTACCTAATGTAGATCTAGATAAATACAAAATATACCTAATCATCATTAAAAACCGATGTATATTCTACTAAATAATTTTTTCAGTCTTACATCATAGCAATTTTTGATGTCTGTGTCCCGGTACTATCAGTTAATTTTACCTTGATGCTAAACAGTAAGTATAATTATTCATGCGTCCACGTATTATATTAGTACAATACAATGTTTGTTTGTCAGTATTATACCTTAGCGAGTAAAATTGCATCATACATTTTACACGTAAGAGCAAAAAATAAACAACAACACACGTCAGCACAGCACAGTATCTTTAACTAACTTTTAGCTACGTTTAATATTACAAAAAAGCCGTCCTGCGTCATGTACGACACATATAGAGTTAGTAAATACTGTATAATATCGATTATGGTTTTATACGACTAATATATGCAAAGATGCAAAATATTTGCCTACATTATTTAGCAGTCTCGCAGTATACTTCATAATCAGCAATGCAATTACAAAGATTGTAAATTAAAATTAGTAAATAATAGAAACTTAGTATTCCCTTGTCAGCTTTGAAGATCATAGACAGTGACTAGTATATGCTCACAGTATATCTACCAATGTATGAAGCGTGCATAATATTAAGTGAAGTTTGAATATCTAATTGCAAACGTCAAGTCTCATATTCCCACAACATATCTCAAGTCTCAAGTTTACCTTCACGTAATCATAATGTATTCACAAAAACGTATGTATATGTTGGAAGTTGAAATGAAATTGTGGAGTGGATGTGGAAGGAAGGCTATGAAGTGTGCGACGTATAGAGTATAGAGAGCTTATGACTATGACCATTTGAACTAACACAACTGCTATTGAATTTACACGTAGAGCAAGGCTTGGTCTATATAGTTCCGTACTTATTCTAGCTTATATAGCTTTAGTTGGGCTGAGAATGACTCACCTCTACATCCCATTGTCAAACATCGTATGATCACTCACAAGTTCGCCTAGTTCGCAACTATGATCGTATGACTATTTCTCGTCTCACCTCTATACGTATTGCTATCTAATGTAAACATCCATTTCTATACTAACTAATGCCAAACTATTAGTCATGATTGTTTACAAATTTGGAGATGATAGTACACATACCTATACGGAATTTTTACTCTGTAATGAGGTGTGTGTATAAAGTGTGTATATGAATCACCAAAGAAATAATTTGCAAAAAAATGATTCCTGATGTTGCATTAGTGTATTACTATACAAAAATGTATAGTATAGTATCAATAACAAGATTTCTTCAACTTCTAACAATTTAATTTTCCATAACTATACAACTTATTGGTGAGACATGGCGTGAGGTAGTTTATGTAAACATAAGCAGACCGCAGACAACTAAACATCGAAATTATTCATAGCTATAGAAAATATTACTTCATTTGATAATATCGATTGAAACAATCAATAATTCGGGTATGAGAATAAAATGGTTTTCTCACCTTAGCTTTAGCTAGGTTTTAGATAAATCCTTAAGAACACCGAACACCCAAAATATTGGGCATGGATGGACAAGACATAATCAAGAGCTAGGAGTACTATACTATGCATAAGAAAGAGTACCAATGTATGTATATCTAGAATCTGGGATAACTGGTGTTAACTTACCGGGTATATGAGATGAATTGGCTTAACACGATATTTATTACAATTTATTGGTAAAAAGTTTAACTAGCTTTGGTTACAGACACCTTTGTTTGTACAGGATTAAATTCGTTAAAGTCGGTTAACCTTTCGGAATAGAAGATATTTTGGTGGTATATTTCACTTTTAAAAGCAGCAGACAACTTGCTGTATGAGACAATTGAAAAAGACAAATAATGTTCTACAATATTAAAATGTCACAAAAAATTCACTTTTTTGACCTTTCAAGATTTTCTGTTATTCTATTTTATTGTAACTTTCTAAAATCTGAGACGTTCGACCCTGATTTGTATTTTCTTACTGCTATTGGCAGTAAAATGAAATTGTGAGTACAATAGAAGAGATGTGATCAGAAGAAGAAGTCACTGTTTACTAAAGTCGGGATGAGCCACTGCACCACTTTATATTTATGTCGTCAACTCGACTATAAGTAGATGTGTGATCTCTAGTACCACCTATTTATAAATAGCTTATAGCTTACTGAGTTGAAGTAGATTTGACTACATTCGTGTTAAAAATTATACATGTGAAACTGGGTTTCTCCAGTAATATACTGATAAATGTCTAGATTGTTATACTCTTGCCTGGTTTTGACAGACAGAAAAGAAATACATGCGCTTTTAAAATTGGACTTTGGATATAATAATGTGCTTTATCAGCATGGCACAAGTTCGTGCTATGATTGCAATGAATGAACTTAATATTTATATCAATTAAATGTCAAGTTAAAGGATCTCGCTTACGGATCTTTCCGTTTAGTTCAATGTTGACTGTCTTCACAGCTGCTTCTCCAGTTCAAGACTGACGATCCCAATGTAGTACTTAGGGTTTTCTATTCTCCAGTCCAAATCACGCACACACGAAGACGTATTGTAAAATTATACTAATGATTGTAATGATTGTTGTTGTACTCCAGAAATCACGGAAAACTATTTTAAAAATGTTTTCTCCTATTGTTTATAGTTAATTGAGGACACGATACGGCGGTCGTACTTCACAGTCGTAAAATAATGTATAGCGTTAGAATTATATTTAGTAGCAGAGTACAATAAATATTTTATATCCTCTCGGATGCCAACTCTTTTGACAATTAATACTTATCGTAGCACTGAACCCACGTCGTCCTCGCACAACTCTAAACAACTGAGTCGTCTCTACCGTAAGCTACCACGTTAATAGTTGTGTCATATAAAAGAATACACCACGTAAGGCTACACGTCCTATACTCAACTACCTTCGGCTTTAGAACACAACAAACTCAGATCAAAGACTCTTCCACAAAGTGAATCACAAGAATCCGTGGATGTATATGTAAATGTACGTGGTCGGGGTTGGTTTGTTTAGGTGGTGGTATGATCACCAGACAAGATGCAATCAGACAAAATCTTACATATGCACACCTTTCCTAAGCTATAATACTCCTACAATATCCACCTACTATTAATATACCTGCTATATTACATGTACATATGCATACTCTGTATTGTAAATACTACTATCAGCCTCAGCATCACCACTATCAACAAAGCTAAATACCGTAAATGCTGTAAAAATGCCCCGAGCCTCAACCATAATCACATTCCATTCCACAAGGGTGTATGGAGATGCCCATGGGGAGCAAACACCAACAAAATCCAAGAAAAATTAGATTTTTTCTCAAAATACCAAAAAAATCGACTCATTTTCAACAAAAAGAGCCTTAATTTTTCATGGTTTGCACGAAGAATCCTGATGAGGTCTCAGCCCTCCCCCTGAAACCGAATTTGAAATATACATCCGAACGTCCTATATATTCCAGAATACTTTTTAAGTATCTATGTAACAGCCATATTTATATTAATATACAAATATCGTTTGCGTTAAGAAGCTAGTTAAAACTCTGGAATCACCATGTATTAAAAATACTTATTCAACAAGCCAAATTTATATAGACACAGATAGACAGAACACTCGTTTTCATTATGAATATTTGACTAATAAAATAATGCAATCGCGCACTAAAAGTTCTGTGTTGATGAGTAAAAGTAAAACTTGCTTATTTCTAAACATTAAAATCCTAAAATTATTCATTTCCCATATTGGGTAAATAAATTCAATTTTATTAAAGTGGGTAAGCATTGAGAAATACGTTATGAGAGTGTATTGTTACGAAGAACATACATGGGTATATACATAGCATTAAGAATGAATGGAAATATTAAGCCTTTAAGCTTATGACACTACTTTGTAGTACTACTGCACTATGTACAATGGAAGTAATACACAGAGCAAGATAGTAGTGTAAGAATGCATGAAATGCTTTTGTGAATAGAGTAGAAGGGTAGTATAAAAGGATTATAATAGCCATCGTTTACTATTCGTAGTAGTAGTTTAGTAATATAGTGAGGGCTTTCCTATTTCTTTTATAGCGAACGCACAATCATAACGTCATTCTTGTCGTGTTCGTTGCTGCTTTCGCTGTTGTAAGAAATAAGAACTTTCCTACTGCAGAAAAGTGTATGGGGTGAGCTCACCCGGCCTTGATTCGCTGTTCGACATCGCACCATCCGTCCTCAGCCAATCACAAGCCGTTTGTCCAACAGGTGAGCTGAGAGACGTAAGATTCCATGTATTTTACATGTACGAGTACTTTGTACTCTGTCGAGGTCTGTAGATGTTAGCCACATAGCCCACATACCATACGTACGGTATACGCATACGCTAACCAAAACTTGGGGTAATCGCTATTTCTCTATATAGCATCTATAGCCCTAAAACTATTCTGTTCAATATTATGCACTGCACCCTTCCAAAGCACATACAATTATATGTACACAGTGCAAATGGAATATAGACACATTAAACATTTTCTGGTCTGCAGTTCTATTCTATAATATGAACTAGAAAACAACAAAAATATATAACTCATATATATCTACTACAGGGCAAGAAGAGACCTACTAACTCTACAATACTCACGAACCACTGATCACTGGGTTTAATTACATAAGCGAACACCGAATGGCAAGTAGCCTAATCCTGAAGGCCACATATACATATGAATCCAAGGTCTATAAATATACAGATCGAATTTGTACTAATTCGAATAAAATTATGTCTCTGATTTTAGTGGTTATGGATTTCAAATCTTATTCTATAAGTATAAACGGAAACACTCAAAAATATTGTTGTGATATAAAATTGTCAGATTTTGTTGAAAGCGACGAATCCTATCCCAACCAATTTTTGACATATGAAGTAAGAATTTAAGATTTGCTTAAGGTAATATGAACGAATTGAATTTATTTGTCATGTCATAATATTATATTCTTGTAGATAATACTCTTGTAGAATATATTCCCTCACTTTTGTGCATTTTATAATTTTTATGAATATCTGAACCATTTGGATATGCAACTTGACACTCTATGTACATCAACTCGGATTTCGCTTATGTAATCATACCCGGACAAACTCTTCCTTAGTCGACTTACTTTTATACGCTTCAATCTTTAGACTCTGCTCACTGTTCACTGCTCTAAGCTAGCTATGCAATACACGGGCAAGCTGTATACATCTGTATAAGCCTAGGTACTTTATTTCTACTTCATTCGTTTCATTTAAGTTTTAAAGATGAGACTTCCTGGGGATATAATATGTAAGTACATGCAATGATATAATTGTTCAATTGAGAGTGCAAAGTGTAACGCACGTTTATAGGTTACAAAATTAAATGTACCCAGCATTGTTCAATGTAGTATCAAGTATCACTTATTATATTATATTCTATGCAATTGACTTATGTCAGTGTCACACTGACATTTGTGGTATAACAGTCGGCAACATAACTGTCAATGAAAGCGAGACTCACAATTGAATTAAATAGATACTATTTTATAACTAAGCATAGAAGAGTTTAACATGTTTGATATAGTTTAGTATTGAGATTCAAGAAAACGTATTTCTATTGGCCGGATATGCAAGCTGTTTCTTAATATTATGTAAACTATTGATTTGCATAACATTACTGGTGTGCGGGTGCACTGCACTAGTATATCGGAAACTGTTATGAGATGTCAATTTATATGCATGTAAATGTTGTAAACTGTAACAACTATTTGGAAAAATGCCTCTAAAATATGTATAGGTAGTGACATCACATGTATTATGGAATGACTCCAAAGCAATACCAAAAGAGGGACAAAAGAGGGTTAACAGCGTAGAGCGGAGAATTTATTAACCCATAGGGTCAAATCATATCCTATTTGATTAAAATCGATCGAATTTAAGTGCTTAAGTACATCTATAATAATATTATTCTGTTTATTAGGTCATGATAAAAATAAGGATAAAATTGTGTACAGATAAGTTCAAAAAATAGTCAAATGATGAGTGTATGTTGAGACAAACATAATGTTTAGACCATTTGTAAGTCCATTCTACTCTGGAAAGATCAATAGGCTGCAAAAGGATGAATACTAATGTAAGTGTTAGCTTCAGTGAGATTTCTTCAAACTCATGTATGTATTTCAAGTATAAAGTTCTTCCTTTGAAGAGTGTAAAGGTCGATATTGTGCGTCTTGAGGCAAGAAATTTTTACATACTCGAGATTTTATCTGCCGTGAGTCAAAAAAATTGTAAAGCCCCACAAGATCTTGGGTCAGAAAACAATACAATGACATTGTTTGTAGCTACAAAATTTTAAACCTTGTTTACTGAGAGTTAGATGACATTATTGTGCATTTTACATTTTATGTAATGCCGGTTTTTGCGATGCGGTTTTATTTAGTTTTCACTTGTATCCACCGAACATAACAATATTATCAATTATTACAGCAGTGATTTTAATACAGTTTAATTCAAAGAATTTTTAGTATTGTACGAATTTACTGATTTTACTAAGTCCAGGTCCCGAAAGTTACTCATTGTCATTAGGTGTGCAATGCAATATGTAATGCAGAGCGTAACAATTCTGAGATTTTCTATTTGTAATGGTATAGTAGTGTAGCTTACGTGGTTTAAATAAGTATTGAATCATTTTTTAAGTACAGAATAGAGTAGGGTAGAGGATAAAACTTAAAATGTATGTAGCCTTCATATTCCATGCTCTGAGAACTATGGAGGTTAGTCCATAAATAACTTTATTTATTTACAAACATTGATATGACTCATGCTCAATGAATAGCATACTTATATCATACATTGCAAATTGTAATTAACAAGCTATTGTCACTTGAACAAGCTAAGTGCAGATTTAATATTTAATGAATCACAAAAATGTATATGAAAGCACTTACGTGAATGAAACGGAGGTTTAATATCTTATCTATCCTATTGGGTGATTGGGTGAAATTGCATGGAATGGGAACTGTAGATATTTGTATCGAGTAAATGCATACACATAATATGAAGCTCAAAGCATTCTTGTGATGCTTTTGTAGGCCAAAAAGATAAGATCACTATTACACTTTCATTGTAAATTTCGGCAATTTTTATGACTATGAGCGTGAATAGGAACTTATGACTAGTATAGTGACGCTTGTGCATATAGGCAATGAAATATGTAAAACTTTTCAAAAATTATGCGTACTAATAGTAAAATGTGACGCAAAAAAAGAAAACAGCTTCATTTTAATCCCATGTCACATAGCTTTCCTTTTCACACTCTTTTAACTAGCTAGAGTTTTTATAGTTTATTGAATAATTCACTGCTGGTGGTGCAGATGATGATTAAGTAGTAGGATTTCGGCTAGGATTTGAATAGGAATACTATAGGGATAACTTCACGACACACGCGGAAGTACAGAAAGTGAAACCGTGCACATCAAATACAATACATAAATGTATGCTTACAAATGCACCTCAGAGCTTCAGAAGTACGCCATGCTGTCACTCAACTGTCAATTAAGTAATGAAAGAATCCAAATTAACCAATTATGATTAATGAGTTACAGAAAAATAAATTGGTTACATAAACTAGTAACTAGCATACTAAAGCATTAAAGAGGCTTTTGACATACGTGTTCGTATATTTATTTATTTCATTTATTTATTTACACGGTTAAATTCCTCCCTCAGTGGTAGTTACAGAGCCGGTATAGCTGCTCAGTACCATGTACTAAACGCAAAGTTTATCACCATAAAATAATCAGGATTCTTTTTGCACTTGTGTATAATATTTATCAATTAACCTTACAATTTTCCGTAGAAAATAAGTTTAATCATAGCTGACCATTTACAAAACGATTGTGCATTGCATTTCCGATAATAAAAAATCGTATTCCGATTATCCGATCCCTGATTGAATTAGATATTCATAATATCAAAGGATCGAGCCGTGTTCCGTGGCCAGAAATGAAAAGATGAATGTTTAGAAAGATACCTTTGAGTATGATCTAGTAGGTACAGTACAAGTAGAAGTTATGACAATTTAAATGTATCATGATTTGTATTTTGAGCAATAACCTCATTAGATCATGGGCTGCATTTGCAACAACTTTTTGCTGTTTTCAAAGTCAAAGATGTGTACTTGTAGCCTATAATATACAGTTTGGAAGTAAATAGAGGCAATGCTTTCATGCAGTACAAATATATGTACTTACAACACTAGTGCACAGTGCACTGCACACCATGCATGCAATAAACAGTTTATTGATAGTTGATAGTAGGCGAAGGTAAACTTCCTCAACTACTACAGGAAACAATCACCTTGCATCTACAAGATAGTTCAACAAGATGTTCGAATGGTTACATTATTGCATACTCTTCAGGATGGAATGAATCTCATGAATCTAGAATTGTTTGTTACATTGAATGTAATTCCTCATAAAAACATTTTTTCAAGCAAGCCTTGTGCTATTTAGTTTAAGATTAACCGGTACTTTCAATGCTTCAATTGTCATATTAAATGAAATAACTCATTATCAGATTGTCATGAACTGCATGATTGTATATCGAGCAACCTATATGGACAAAACTAAAGCAGTAATTAGTGCTTGTTACTTTAGTTAGGTACTTTGCAAATAACTTTGCTTTAAAAATACAATTTCTTATCTGCTACTGCTGACAATTCAATTTGAGATGATTGGTAGCTGTTGATAACTACGAGAAGCATAATTACAGAACAAGAGGAGAGAGGAACAATTATGTATTTATACCATTCTATTTACAATTGAGATCAAGTGTGTTATTATTAGACAAACCCATTTCTGCCCTTAACTTGGCCAATTATCCCTTCTTTCCAGAAAATACCAAAAGTATTCTGTTTTAATTTGTAATTTAGCGTTTATGCAATCCCGTATCCTATGATGACATGCAAATTCAATAATTTTAGCTAAATATACTATAACCACGATTTCAATATTAAAGTATCTATTTATCTTAATATTTTTTGTATCCAACGATGTATGTTGTATGTATTTCTGTAGAATCAGCATGTGCAGTGCAAATGTCAATTTAGACGTATTTTGAAAATTAGAGATAGAATAGAGGCAAATTGTTGTGTAAAAACTAATTAAGCACTACCTACATTGTGGAGAAAGAGGTTTTACATTTTGGGTATAGTATAATTTGTTGTCTGTAGCTAAAAGTGAAGTTAAGACGTGGTTGCGAAAGGCGGAAACAGTTTCTTTGGGACAATGAATTGTTTGGGATATTTTTGCTGCATGAATTCGTAGTGTTAATCAAAAACCATTTGTATTAGAGAGAGCACATACTGGCTTAAGCCGTGGGGCATGTCGTCTCAAGTACTATTACTTAACTACCACTAGTATTCGTATTAATCTCGGAAGCAGAACTATCTCACTCCTTTTTCAAGTAATCTGCCATATACTCGATAGTATAAACACAAATAGTTACTACTACTTATGAATTTGCCATGAAAAAATGAATCTTCATGTATACCAGATGCAATTCTTCACTGTGAAATGTATAATTATTGCTTAATGTGCCTATTAACCGAGTCCATGCTATGCTACAATGCACAACTTCATTTCCCACATTGACGTTATGCTTAAAAAACTTTTAATAACATCAGCTTCGATAAATGGGGCGATTGACGAATGCAATATGCAATGCCCAGAGCATAGCAGTATAATTGGTAAAAAATATTGTATACAAAATACAATAGTGGCAAGTGAAAGTAGATGAATTGTGCATTTAGTGTTTTTAGTTATTAGTTTGTGTACATACCTTACAAGAGCCATAGTCGTAATCGATATGAAAGTGGCGGCTGAAAAAATTCATTTTGTATATTTTTCGAAAAATGGTTTTGTTAGAATTATTCGTGGTTCTTTTGCTACTGTCGACAATAAACACACCATGATGTTCGGAAGGACCATTAGCTCTTTCATAGTAATCGGTGAACATTTTATCTGGTCATGTAATTTGTATGTGGTAACGCTTTTAGCTCCCAATTTTGGAAGATGATTTGGAGTAGAATTTATCAAAACGATATTTGCTGGCTAACAAAATAGCAGTCTTAAAATGAATCTACTTAGAGTCACAGAAAGTGCTGCGATATTTTGACAGAGGAAATTGGGACGGGTAAGATTAGAGGAAGGAGAAAAGAAATAGGTACAGGATTGTGACAACAGTATCGTCTATATAGCGTCTGTAGTCTGGGGAAAGGGCAATGTCAACTGTTGGAGCGTATACTAAACTCTGGATTTGCGAAGAGAAATTGGCTTGTGTCCCAGAAGTACAAAGTGCTAATGTAATAATTAAACATTAGATTAGATATATAGTGCAAGACAGAAAATACGACTTTAGTTTTAGTTTATTTAAGAATTGCGTTTATCCTGGAAGCATGACATGACATAGACACAGCCAGACGGATAAACAATTTTTGGCACAGCACGAAACAATTGGAATTCAGTAGGAGGGAAATGGCTCTGTACACACCCGCAACTCAGGACCAATAAGCTTTACCATAGGAGCACAGACCCTGCCAACCTACTCAAAATGACGTAACTCTTTTCTATATCAAGACAAGATTGAGAACCGATCTCGGAAATTAAACTCTGTAGAGACTTTAGTGCAAGGGTTTAATTTGCGTCCTCCCATTAAACATCATTCTTAGAAACGAACAATTGCATAATGGAAATGGAGGGACTCAAATTGCACTGCGTAATCACAGGCCAATTTGAGAAAAGCAGTAACAAGCTCGCCAAAGTAAAGTAACAAGACAAAACATAGAAACTAAGATAATTGTTGCCGTTTACAAACATTTAAATATATAACATCGCTATGCCCGGGTTGACGGTTGCTTTCTGTACTTTGGACTTTCGGTTTTTGGATGTACTTTCGAGGTTGGGGCCAAGGAATGCCAAAGGCAATGCAAATTCTGTAGCGCCTAATGTATATGACTGCTTGTAAATATACACATTTGGAAGACTCCTTATTTATTTGGTTATGCCCTGTGATACTCTTTCCTCTTTGGCCAAATGAAAAGGCAATGAAATTATTTTTAGCAAAATGTGCACTGCGTTATAAAACGGAGTATCTTGTACGTATCGGAGTTTCAAAGACTTCCGTTGTCTACAGTCATCTTCAGTTTTGAGAAAACAAAGCTAGACGTGATGAATCATTCATTATTTTGGGGGACCAACTGTACATAATATTTCATCTTACAAGAAACCTATTGTATAATGGTTGGTACTTATTTAGGTAACTGCATAATGCATTTGCTCTGAAATATGTAAAGCAATTCATATATGCTGCACTAAAGCTGTGGCAAATGTGTATTTTTATACTTAACTCATCTTCAGCCAAGAATTACTGCGTTGTGCCTCGCGCAGCACCTTAGCCATGAGATGAGACTATTTTCATGAGCCATCAGCTGAAATTGGGCAGTAAAGAGAGTACATAAATCTATATACGATTGTGTTGTAGTATAAATTATATTTACAAACTGAAGTAATGCCACTAGTTAGCCATTTGAATAGTTACTGAATTGATTTTGATAATACTGGGTGTAATACTATCTAGATAGCAAAATAGTAGCAGAAAATAGAATTATTTGTATAGAAACTGCAAATAAATTGCAATGGTGCCTTTAAGGCCAAAGTGGGTTAAGGTCAAAATGAAATATTGCATTCCTTCCCCACGTTTTCCCACTCAAGTCAATGTCAAGGATGTTACTGAAAGTCATCTCCCTATAATATCGTATGTTGTTCCTATTTATATTGCACCTACGACTTATTTGCAATCCCATGATGTGTC
>JABASH010002412.1:0-20255 GCA_019776445.1 Tomocerus maximus
ACTTTAAGTAGACATAAATATTGTACAGAAAACCTTAGATTCAGTTTATTTCACTGAGAACTTAAATTAGAACAAATTAGTATTATTGATGATCTAAAATTTTACTTTATATAACACAAGATAGGTACACGGTAAATGCATGGTGGAAAATGTTTTATTAGGTACTGCAATTTTTTTATAATTATGTGTCTTAGATTTACAAAAGGTAGTTTTTCAAAGTTTAATTAAATGCTTAAAAACAATTCGAAGGTGGGTTATAAAGTATTGTGTTAAATTTGCAAATGGTAAATCGGGACGAAAACAAGTGCCTTATCCGTAATAAGCGTGGTTTACATTACCAAGGAGTGGGAAAAGACAATGCCAGGATCGTCTTGGAATGAATTAATTACTATTATGGTTTGTATTAAGATGATGTGTGAGGTGATATCTCAGAAAAACAATTCCTCCTCCTGCTTTAGCTCATTTCCAATTAACAAAACCTGTCTTTATAGTCTCAATTGCTTGTGAACTGTGCAATTTTCAATTATGCTAAAAGTTTAGCTGTGTTGGAAATTGGAATTAGTTAAATGCGGCAAAAGGCTTCCTCAATTAAATTTTTGTTAGTAGGCAAAGTAAAGGTAAGGAAGGAAGCCAACCATCACATTTTTTCAATGCTCTTGTTAGGCTCAGCTTACAATTGGTAACGTTCTGTCGTGGTGTGTCGCTCAAATGGGAAAACCACTACGAAGTGCACGCAAATGCATGTTTTCCTCTTCAAGTTTCTTGGTGCCCATTTAATTTATTCAGAGGACTTTAAAATATTAAACTAATAATTTTCTGTCTTTACTTGTTGGCATCTACCTCATTGCACGCATGACCTGAAGCGATCTTTAAAAGTAAAACGACAAAATAAAACTATTGTACTGGCTCTCTAGTAGTATTTAGTATGTCATGTTTCATGTCCACTAACAAGACACAGTAAACTATGAGTGCCTTTCTATCGCTAACTACACACATCTACTCCAAATCCCTATTATTATGATATGAATATTTCCGGGGAACAAATGGTTAACCCCAATTTTTAATGTTAATAATAGAAAGGTCGTTTAAAGAACCTAAATCTCTAACTAAACACCCGAAGGAGACTTCCTGTGGTATTTCGTGATACTCTCGTTTATGTCTGCTTCTAGGAAAGATCAAATATTTACAATCTATTAAAATGAATGCGATTGTAGTAACGTGTCTGCTATTTCCTATAGCCTACTTGAAAGTTGATACAACCAGGAGTAAAGGTTACCTTTAGAAATTCACGGATACATATGGAAAAAAGTACTGTATACTTAACTACAGGATATTTTACATATTTTACACATTTCTCTCTGCTATAGCTAATAAATATTAAATTTACTAACAACATAAAATAAAATGTTTCTAAAACGAATACCAATTTATTTCTATTCATGTGATGGATTATTAATTATGATTTTAAGTTTTAATGGTAAAATAGAATTTGATACCGTGTAAATTGATAACAACTGCAACGGAATTTCTATGAATAAGAGCATACAAAAAATCATGTCAAATCTCTTAGTAGGTTATGCCAAGAAATTTAAGTACTTACATATTTTTCAGCTACCAAACCGATTTTTTGTACAAGGAAAGTGTAAATTAAATTTGACTATTATTGATCAGTAATGCAGTAAAAGCAAATGAAAAGTGCCTATTGAAAATATTGCTTTTTCCCAGGCACATTCAACAAAAATGTTAGAACTGAGAAAGAGCTACACTTCAAAAATGTAACAGGCAGTTATGCCTACAAACTATTTAGTTTCTGTAATGGATTTAGTAGGACGTGTTATGCTATTAATTAATTAAAACAATCTTCACAAGTGTACCGTCAAAGTTAAGTGTATAACATTCACTACGTGTTTAAACACAGGATACCCAACAGGTACTCCTACAATGCATCTGGCAATATTGTTTGTTAAATGAGCAGAACTGAATTTTGTATTCATGTCTCCACAATGTAGCTCAAATTCGTCCTGATCAAATCATTGATTAAATACCTTGTACCAGTTATTCTCGTTATTGTTATTGCACATCAGAAGTCAGTTTGGTCTGTACATAAAGGAGGAAGTATATTTAAACAAATTCCTACGCCTACGTATTGTTCTTTAATTATTGCCACAACATAATCATAAAATTCCTTAGCATGCAAATATCTATAAAAAATGTATCTTTGAGTTAGAACTAGACTTGGTATCTAGTTCTGTGGATGCCTTTTTTATTTCTTTTTTTGTCGATATAGATATCGGGAGTTATCACCATTGGCAAGTCATTTTAGACATGAAAATATATTTCTGCCATTGAATTGGTAATGATAAACTATTTTTAAAAGATTTAATAAACTCAAATAATTAATTTCAAGCTTAAAATTTATAGATATCTCTGCTAAAACGAAATATTTTGCATTCACAGATTACTGTTCAAATTCTTTTCGAATTCAAAGTATCATAATTCATCATAGAACAGTTTTATTGGTATATATGAAGGAATAAAAAAATTGTACATTTAAAAATCTTCAATAACGACAGTAATAAATACCGCAATTGCAACCCAATATTCTACTATTTGCCTTTATGAATTAAATTAAGCGTAAGTGCTGTACTGCTGTTCTAATATTTTAAATCGTAAATAATTCATTAATTACAGTGTAGATATGCCAATATCTTATTTAATGCTTCTTATGATGACATTTTGGATTATTCCTTAACTATTGCTCCTGCATGAAAAAGTTGTTAATGTCTCAGCTCAGAAAATACTTAAAAAGACGGTAGCTTAATTCCAGGTTATTCCTATAACTGTTTGAAAAGCGTTTACAGCCCTGTGTCAGTTAACGAAAATAATGAAGACGTTTATGTATAGCTATTACATTGTAGTCTCACGTTATTATTTATTATACTGGAATAAGAAGCAAATGTAAGCGTCGCTGGTGAACACGACATTTACTATGTTACATGTTAAAATAATGTACGGACCATGATAGTTGTGTGCATACAATCAACGTAGACAATCACGCTTAGCATTTATTGGTATAACCGACACTAAGTCATAAATATGTAAAGCAATTCATATTTAACTCGTAGTAATTCAGATATGTAAGCTGCCAGAAAAATGAGTAGGTAGCTATTGTAATATTGTTTATACATTTATCCGCAATTTATTTTTAAGTACACTACTACCTAGATACGTATGATATTGATATAAGCAGTATAAATAAATATACTTGTACTACTTAATGTCAGTACATATTATTAGAGGGCTTCCATGCAATATTGACGGGTAACTATACTTATCTGTACAAGTAGCTTGTCTGTTTCGTCTGTACATCATAGCCATAGAGCTGACTCAAGCTCTGATTTATTGCACCTACAAGAAGCATAATATACCTATAAAATACCCACCAGTAATGTATAATATTATGATGTGTGTACGTAGATGCAGTGAGTACATTCGACTGAATTGCTGAGGCAGAATTGTGTAGTTAAAGTATAAGGAGGATAGGCAGATAGATACCGTGTCGTTACGTGGGTATTTAAATAAACGGACTTTGAATAATGGCTTAACAATGACTGCATGATACAATCAAACTGTGAATGGCGAACGCAAGTTCGCACGCTCCCTGTTCTCATTGAATTCACAACAGTCCTCTTTTTCAAATCCAAGACTTTTCTTATTTTGCTTCGTTTTATCATTTACTTGCTTTTTATTTTATTATTATCAGTTGTCAGTCGTTTTTGCCGTGCTTTGCCCACTATCTTACAATAGATTAACTAAATATTACTTGGTTTATCTGCACATAAGGGGAAATGAGTACACAATAGAGCCACTATTGACGAATTGAATTGCAGATAGCTAAACTACAACATGCAAAACATCTAATGGTTGTCAATAATTACACTCAGTAGTACCTAAACCTAAACCACTTTCATAGTGCTTCATGCAAACCAACAAGACACTCGTCCATTTACTTTAAGCATACTCAGCTCCTCATGTCCACTGCTAAATAATGGCTAAAACTACACCATAAACGTATCTGTATTATTTAGGATTATAGTTAAACTTAAAGCTATTTGCTGTAAGCCACTATCTTTACACAAGTAATTTCTGCTCACGATGAGATACTCTAATGAAACAGGCCACAATATATTATAAAGTCATTATACCTGTGAAGAAGTTTTCCTTTAAACAGCTTCCATCTATTTCTGTAAGTCGACCGTATAATATGCCATTGGACTCCTCTGTCTCCTCTGTTATACACAAAAATGTCGCCAACCCATTGCAGTGGATACTTAGATCAGGATAAAGCACAATTCGTTGACATGTAGTTCACATTACATAATATCAATAATGTTTTAGTATTTCACATCTACAAATAATCTCCCATTTAATTTTCTATAGTAGTCTCAATTTATTGTTCCCTAGTTGCAACCTTTTAATGCATTACTTTTTAGTAGATGCAAACATACAAAACTTAAGGCAATTAATTAGATGCATACCCAGTATTTATTTAACACTGTATACAATATTCCTACGTTGGTTACACAAAACACGCGTGACAAACACATAGGTAGATTGAATTTTAACCTGTGATAGTAATAAGTGTATCAGATTCAATATACCTTTACATGAATGGGCATGTAATTTAGTACCTAAGTACGTGTAAGTTAGTACATGTGAACTAAGGAGATACACATAATAAGTAAAAAAGAATAAGTACAGGGTTAACAAAAAGTACAAAATGTCAATGAAACTATTTCAGATACTATTGACGATAAAAATTGAAAATGTATGGCTAGATTCTTGTGTGCGATGTTATTGCCAATGTAATGGCCTACCTAGTACACGCTTCACTATAAAACTCAGTTATTTAACCCAAAACCAAGGTATGCAGATGTACTCATGAGATCGAAGTACCAACTTTTGCACAAATACTGAGTACTCTTATTCACAGCGTATTGTGACCGTAGATTAAATGTTCATTTCCGAAGGCCAACTAACCTAAGTAACATATTATTAGTATTAATTAGTTATATAATATCTTTAATGGTGAATAAATACCGTAATAAATGAGAGTATTTTTACATACAACGAGGTTGCCTATATATTTACTTTGTATTGGTATTGGAGATGTAGAAAGGAAGCAATAAAATAGTTTATTTCACTAAATGGGAAAACGATGAAGTGTCCATGAGCTGTTTCTGCTAGTCAATTTAAACTGCCCAGCGGATTTCATTTTATGTTCTAAGGGCTTCATAGATATATAGTTCTATGTTACTATTTTATGTTACTTGTCACATAATTAGCAGCTAAAACATTATTGCTACATTTTACCATAACGTATTTGTAAAGCATAAATTGTTTGTTAGATAGTTTGCAGCATTAATTAAAATAAGCATTGTAAGACCAGAACATCTTTACACACACAGTTTCTACTACTCATCACAATCCCTATATTATTAGTAGTAGGGACAAAGTTTACCATCAACGATGATAAATATAATAATTAAATCGCGTTACAAGTGGAAATTTAAAGTGTTTGCTAATATTTTACCTAAAACAACGCTTCTAAAATTGCAATTTATATTGGTGAAATATTTGAATAAATAATACACAATACACATGAACCTTTCTTAACAGTTTTTCTGTAAAGTAGCTTATGGGATTGTATATTGTATCTGCAGAATTGATTTTTCTTGAATGATAAGTATGAAAACAGAAGTTCCTATAAGTAGTGCTGCTAGGTTCCATCTCATTTATTGTTTCTTCTGTTAACCCGTTATGGCCATGTATGCGTCAGGATTGTAGATTGACACAATAGTAATTAGCATAACATTGTATATATTATTATTCACGTCACAATTAATGAATGCTGTAATAAAATCAACAAAAAGTCTGGACAATTAATAATTTCAAAAGTAACACCACCCCAAGACTTTGTCCAATTATGAACATAAAGACATTTCTGCATTATTTTAGCAAATTACATGCTTATTTACAAGCAGTATAGGATTAATTAGCATTCAAAGCAAATCGGCAAGCTTCCCATATCTGTACGAATTACACGCGTTGTGTAGCTGTATACCAGCGCAAATGTAAATGATTAACTCGATAAGCTTCATTGCACATTTTTTTCTATGTATATGTACTTCAGTAATAATAACGCTATCTCCATTGTTGTGTTTTGCATTAATTTGCGAATAAATGAGATAATTTCTACGATAGTTGAGAAAGACTTCCAGCAATAAAATTTCTATAAAGCCATTTTAGATTGTATCAAGTTATGCATTTCCCTTGCTTGAGCAATAATTTAACGCAGGCTCGTGGTAAACGAAGGGCCTAGTGTTAGAGATAAACTACCCTGAAACAAAATAGAGTCTCTGTAATATGTAATGACTTTGAGTGAGGCATATTACGACACTGATTTCAAAATAAATTAACATACCTAAAATTTATCGCATATTTATGTATATACTTAGACCGAAGAACATTGGTAATATATTTGTGCTTCGGTCGATAATTTCCGTACACATGCCTTTCATAAATATATGATGAATGTATAACGTAATTTAAAGAGCTACAATGGTACCATCCTATTCTCCAAAGATTGCCTAATTTTAATTTCAAAACGCAATTCTACAATTATGAGAATTTAAAGAAAATGTAGCAAAGGTCAAGCTCAAAACCATAGCACAATTGTTACAATTCAACTATCTACAATTGGTAAATAAAATATTTACCTAGGTACTATTTACTATTAGTACACACGAAATAATACATTTTCCAACAAATTAGTGAATTGAATAACATGTTTACAAACAATCAAACAGTGAAGGCTTGTATAAATTTTTTCTTTTGGGAAGGGAAGAATTGCAAGAAAAGTCTACATAATCACTTTATGCATAAAACCTTGCTTCAAACTCTAATCTACGAGAGTACATGTGAACAATCTTGTTGATACTCTTAATAATTGGTTTGTAAAGCTATTTAAAACGTGTAGACAAGAAAACAGAGAGTAAATAGATACGCATGCAAATTACAAAACAGAGCCGAGGAGTAATGTATGGAATTTATTTAAATTTAAATGCAATTTAAACCTTCAGAGGAATGCTCAAGTATGAGTGTACTCGGCCATGTCGTCTGCTTTCATAACACTATTACTGTTGTTAATTTTGATTGCATAGTATTATATCGGTTTAAATTCAATCTACATCTACATCATGTGCTATATGATTCCCAATTAAAATAAATTTAATACTTCATATGAAAAATTCTATAGTTGTACTAAAACAAAAAGAACATAAATTAAAACTTTTGGTGAAGAAAGGAACTCCATTTGATATTGACTTGCATGCATTGCATAAAAAATTATGCAAATCAGTAAAATTGAATAATTAAAGTGGTATTATAGTGCATCAGTACATTTTCTCATGACATAACTGTAGGCATAAAGGTGTAGGGTGGATGGAAGTTAATAGTGTGAGTAAAATGATCAATGAAATGAAAATAGCCAAAGAATTTCATGAGTACGGGACTAATATTATTTTATGATTCACTTCCATGTAAACCAGAGTAGTAGTTTAATAGTGATAAGTGAAACAGCGATTGTGAAGCGAGTTGGCTACGTGTCTGTTTATCTGAAAGAGTGTGGATTAGAGCATAGCAAAGGTATGTCATGTCGTGTGTAGCTCGTGCCGTTTTAAAATGTTTCACTCATCGGAAGGGAAAACTCCGAATCTTCACAGGTGTGGGTAACTTTCCCAGATTGAATTGTCTGGGCACGAGCACGTATGTATGCAGTTTGCTTCCACTGCACTCACTTATCTTTTTGTGCTAGAACATTATATAAGTCTTTGTTGGGGCAGGTAGTGTTCTAATATTACAAATCTGGTCTGTCTGGTGTTTGTGATTCATGAATTGGTGTGATTCTTTCACAGGTCTCATTCACTACTTCACTTGCATGCCTGCAAAAAAGGTAAATACATATCGCACTCTGTGGCATTGACACTCACATCCATCCCTTTAGTATTTCCATTTATTCGTTTTTAAATTCAGCACAGTAATTGCAAAATGTGTATTAAATGACAGTATAATAAACTCTGAAGTAGGTAATGAATAAATAACTATTTAATAAAACAAGAGACTCATATACGTGACTATATATTGAGTATATACATTTATATTCACTCATCTAATAATAGTACTAACATTATCACTCTTTTATTTTTAGTAAGTAGAAAATTATGTACAGAGAAGACGAGTAAATAAGGCTAGGAAAATATATAGTTAAAAATCAGTGTGAACTGCCAACGCTGTCCTGTGAAATATTAATGCTAAAGTGGATTGAGTGAGAAAATCCTTTCATAAAGTTTCAGTCGGTCACTAATACTGTCTTGTAGTCTTATACTTGCTAACATTAGTGAAATGAACAACGAAACTGATACACAGAACTTTGTCGAGCTAAAGTGGTTCGGTTGGCGTGTGTCTCTGTGAATGGGCACGTGCCGCAAACAACTTTTCTATCTGGCCACCTTCATTTCCAAAGTTTAAAGGTCCTAGCTCTAATTTTATGCGCTCCTTGCATCTATCAAGTGCTTTTGAAATATCAACTAAACTGTATATCGATGCAATATCCCTCTCTCACAACGTTAACTACTGTGTAAACAATACTAAAGAGTTTATACTTACAACCCTTTACCATTTAACGCCTAATTTAGTAGATAGGATTCACTCTTGGGATATACTAGAAAGTACTATTACTGTAGGGTTCTTGATTTCCAAGTGGAGAATCATTCAGCCGTACATTTATTAGTCTGTCGCATTTCAGGTTTACGACTTGAGTTAAACATTACGAATCAGGAAGTAGAATTCGCGGTAGGTATTTTGTCTTAATTCAACCAAAGAACTAAACCGTTGACCAAAACAGATTTGATTTGTCATGAGAATGTGAGCTTGGAGCAGGACAGATGAACTGGACTTGAAATTCTAAAGTGAAGTCAGCAGAGAATACAAAAGTCAATTAAAGACCAAGTACAGAACAGATAACTTAACTAACCCGCAGTAATACTCAATCCCTTTAGTACGCACGATGGATTTTCTAACCAAAAGAAAATTTAATGATCTTAATTTCGTAACAAGCTGCACAATTCATTCAATCGGAAATTGGGAACATAAACTAAAAAGATGTGACCTATGTACACACTAAAACAATTCAATTCACAAAATTCCAAATAAATTCAGTCTACTATCTGTAAGCACATTAAACTTGACATTAATAATACTGAGTGAACCTCAACTGTACTTATTTAAATTTTATTATAAAGTTTGAAATGCAAGCTGTATATTCCGCTCCTCTTTGTATGAAATAATATTCATTTTATATCCAGAAACCCTCAACCCTTTATGAATATCGCTTCCTGATATCTTCGAGGTACCAAATATTTCAATAAGGTTGCATATATGGATGTACTAAAATAATATTGTTATTTTATTACGAGGACAATTTCTACAAACAATATCTATGAATTTTAGAGGTCATCATATTTATATCCGATTAAGAAAAACATTTCAACAGTGTAATGCTAGAGAATATAGGTAGTCACCATATTGCATTCGTAATAAGTAACTATACAAATTCATTATAATGTGCTGAAGTCCTATCTGTAGTTTTGAGTTAAAATGATGAAAATGACAATCTCACAATATACAAACACAGTTGCTTTGATGCACATCGAACTTTTGTCGAGGATTATTTAACCTACGTTTCTCCATATAGCCATGCAGTGTTTGCAATAAAATGTTTTAAATTTTTATCTTTTCCATATTATTAACATAGAAGAAGGTGATTGGTATTTTGACTCAACATTTGGCCATTCTGATTATACCAGAATCAAAAAGAGAATTTTGACCAAAGAGTAGACAACCTGTAGGCATTAGCAGATTATTATAAAAACTGATCTATGAAATGTTTACCATATTCAAAGTTTGCAAAAGTCTGCAAATTTATCTAGTCAAGCAATTTATAATCATCATCGTCGAATTTTTGACAGCTTTAACTATAACTATCCAAAAACTCAAGTAGGTAACTCAGATTTTCTGTCTGCACTGTATTGGGATTGTCTAGGGGCAAATATTATGCATAGCTCAGTACTTAGATGTCAAAAATAAATGGGATTAGGTACATATGAAATCTATGCGTACTTCTGATTTCCGTGTGGTTTTCTCAGATGTTTTTGACCTTAACATTGGCCATTAGGTTTAGCCACACACATGCATGTGCATATAACTTGACAACTACTTACCATCCCAATTCACTGTGATTTTTGCTTAGGAGTTGTGACAAAGTTCTTTTTCTTGTGCGGTTCTCTCTCACTGCTCATTATCAGTATCTGTAAGTCTAGCCGTCTATTCTGCACCATTATGCATACCTAGTTTTAAATTTGGGCTATGCTCTACTGGGCACGCAACTATTTAATGGCATCACTTCACATAAATGTAGTATATACGCCACATATGCTTCATGAACTGCATAAAGTAAGACAATATTATTTAGCATCTATTAATGTGCGTCATATCTACAGTCAAAAATCAATACTTATGCTTTCCCTCAATTTCAGCTAGGAATTTCGATTGGTAGTTATTGCCAAAAATGTCAAATGGTTTTACCCGCATTAAAAAAAATTTACCCTGGTTTGTCATTTAACAAGAATAAAATGAAGTGCCCACTAAAATATCCAAATATTAATGAATATGAAGCAAGGTAGGCTATGAAGTGGAATATTTGCAAAAACAAATTAAATTTTCTAATGCAAAAAGTAAAATCCAAATATTGAACTATATCCCTTTGCTTACATAATCAAGATATTATGGACAGGAAGGCAAAATAAGACAAAGGAGACTAAATCGCACATGTGTGTAAATGGTTACTAAAATACGTTTCAAGTTTTCATGTTTTTCTAGAAAACACAGGAATTAGAACAATACAGAGTGTAGCTGTGTTTAAATTAATAAGAATTGCCATTAAAAGATGTATAGAGAACTATGAATTACAAAGATTACTTAAGATAGTGTCTTCCGGAATGAATTAGTGAGAATGAAAACAATGAAAAGTTGAAATGTGCATTTGTTGTAGTAAGGGAAGGCAGACCGGGTTTTTGTTTGCTCAGAACTCCCAAGAAATGTTTAAAGGGTTCGGCTTAAGTATTTAATGTAGAAACTTCACGGGACAAAGACAAGGGAAAATGTTACAATGAAAGGTTACACATTCGATTGGCTTTGTTTGGCTACAGTGCTTAATAGTGAAGTGATAGTTCAAATCATGGTGATATATATTTAGTACCTTTGTATTTCCTAGTAGATTGTTGAACTGATCTTTATAGCATTATTCGGAGTCTGCTGCAATTGCAATAACAAAAGAGTGCAATGGTTGGAGATCGTGCTTAGGGCTCATTGGAGTCATTCCTTTGGTTCCTTGGCTTAAGATTTCACGGTAAGCATGAGCATTAGCACAAGTGATGAAACAGAATAGGGACATACACAGAAAAAAGACAAAGAAATCAGCTTAGCACTCTCCTAACACTCAGCAGGACAGAAAAAATCCAATCAAATCCTGTGAAAACTTTAACAACGTGGCTAGGCACAATAAAAGATTGGCACTATTGAATTAGTCGTCTACCTACGTGTCACTGGGGAGATAATAAGAGAACAGCTACCCATAGCTCTAAAACTACAGCACATAGTTTAAATAGTTACTACTTAAGGGTATTAACTCCAGGGAACTAAAGGAAATTAAATGTTAGCAAGACAATCCCCAAATGTCCTATGCGCCAAATAAGCTTTTCTCGAGAATTCTTCCAACTCCAATCCAAATTGCTCATTTTACATCAAATGTTCCTTTCAAATTGCTTTCTGCATCGAATCTTCATTTGCCTTGACTACATTTACAATTTTAGGGTATTTTGCAAAATATAATGATCGGATAGTCATTTTAAATTATAGTTGGATGCGACATAATACTAATAAAACATCCATTTGAGAATTATTTTTGCTTGGGTATTTATCCAAAGTTGTAATCATCCTCTTTACAGAGATTTCGGGTCTCAGGTGGCCCCATACGTCCTAAAAGTTGTCCCTTCCATGTTGGGATGGGACAATATAATATTAAGTCGGAGTCCCAACTCCCAATTTAATATTATGTTTGCTATTTTGAGTTGAGACTTGAGACACATCAAACGAATTTTATCTGGCACGGCCTAGTTGAAATGTCGAGGGTAGAAGCGATGGATTCGTAACTCGTCTGTGCAATAAACTCGGTCATCCTCGGTATCTGTGAATCCCATTGAATTGACTGTGTGGTTGTTTTGCGTGGTGACTTTGCTCGATGTTATATACGTGATTCGATTTCATGTTATTATGTAACGTAATGCGATCTAATGAGATGAGATTTGAACTTCCGGTCTTAACTGAACCATTCATCCCTAGCTTCACTTTCTCATTCATCCTTTCTTTTCCCAATTCATCCATTCAGAAAATATTTTTCGATCAGATTGCAGTTCGAGCTAAGCTTTTATGAATGTGAGAATCATCGTTTCAACGCATTACCCTCCAAGCCTTGATCCATTACGAAGTTGAACTGGTAGTATTAGGCATGTACTTGCTTACCTATCTGCGCCGCTCCTACAATTTTCTCATCTTCTACTTCACCAATTTGACGTTGAATACATCAGAACAAATTAACTTGATTAAAAATCAGAAAATAAACTTTATAGGCAGACACTGGAATTATTTCATCTTTGAAATACTATCTCGAAGAATAATATAAATCAATAATAGGAATAAATTACAAATTATGATTCAAAATCAAAAATGAGAATGATTAAATATTGAGAGAAAATTTCAATCTCCTTTTATACTTATATAGACCTTGTCATATGGACATGAGTATTATGTATCTAATGTGGATTTTGGGTTTGCAAAATCATCAGAATATCTATAGACATGAAAGTGCTTTTCTTGATTCTGAACGTAAGCTTATATTAAGTAGTACAGAGCAAACTGCTTATTTAGGGTATTATATCCTGATCATGGTGCCTACCTCCTTTAGCATAAGTGGCTCTGAGCTAATAATGTAGCCCAACAAAGAAATATGTAAATATACTTTTTGGGTATGAAACATAATTGTATAAGATACTCAACACACCAGTATATAAGTACTTTTTTATCTCGAAAGGTATTCTTGAAAGTAATTCAAGCCAAAAGGACAATAATTTATCTATGGAGACCATTGAATTTAAATGCAATAAAAATAGGATTGCAAAATTATAAATCACAATATGATTTTTACATGTGCCGTAATTAATTGTTGGTAGTCAGCACATGTATCTAGATATCACATTTCTATTATGTCAATATTATTTCTGCAGCAGACTCATTATATCGCAGACTAGTTAGTCTTCAGTACATATCGCAGTACTAAGGTAAGTCATCGTCTCCTATCTCCAACTCCCTTCAACGACGAGGACAAAAACAAGACCAAAGGAAGGACAATGCAAAAGTAATGTAAATGTAATAATTATAGAAATACTTGACTTGGTTTTGTTTTTTTCTTTGATAGTAGTGTGGACAATTATGATTAGGACTAGCCAAGTAGAGGAAAGACAAAGCAAAATAAAGCTCAAGTACCTATACATGATTTAGATACAACTTGATACTAGAGACAACAGTACTCCCCATATCAACGATACAATACTAATATACTTATAGGTACTTTTCTTCTTTATGTATCTACTTGAAAACAGACTTAAAGACAGAATGCTGATAGCACTTTGATGTACGTGTTTTATTGTGGGCAAAGAGGTTTCTTCTCCTAAGGAGCCACATCGTAAATCCATTTTTAACAGCCCAGACTTAGCAAAATCAGTCCGAAAGAATTATTTGCGCCAAATTATAAGTACAATATGTTTATTCTTACAGACCGGGATTCCAGCATCTTGTTTTTCCATGTAATCCTCACAGATATTCTATTATTTTAGGCTTTAGCTATACATCCTCATGTTTTGTTTATATATCTGCAGTAGTTACCTCATAAAAATATTTGGTACAAATTAAAATCTACTGAACAGCGTATTTATAATTTTAATTCTCTTTAATTACTATATTAAAATTTAAAAAATAGCAAAGCAGGTTTAACTTTGGCTTTAATGTATGATGTTTGTATATTATTAGTTTCTTTGGCAGTGGTAATGAAATCCGAGGGTCTTAATGTAGCATTCGTGTTGGATTGAAATATGAACTGTGGACGTTGAGGTATGGTTACAGCAAAAGTGGTAGCTCCATATAATGTGGTTTGATACTTAATACAAATCTAAGGTAATGCAACCACGTAGTACATTACAATTCAATTTAATGGGATTTCTATGATGATGTACTATAGCTGATGTGAGTTACTTAACTATTTAAACTACAATCAAGTTAGTTGGAGTTATTTACTCTACTATTGTATGCAATTCAACTAAGGCAAACGATAGAACAATAAGACCGGAAAGGTTAATTTTTCCGTAAGGAGCTTTCTGGGGTTGTTACAAATGCAGATAATAATGAATGTAATGTAAAGTACTCTGCATAGCTACCATTTGTTGAGTACTGTCTTGAAAGCGGTCGATTGTCGTACTTATTTCTATATGACACTGTACCTTTTCTCGACATATTGCTATGTACACAAGAGCAGGTAAGTTATAAGTTGTTAGGGGCACATTACTTTATTCAGGTTTGCTGTGTGTATTGCATCAAGTAGTAGGAGTAGGTAGTTAGATTGCTTTAATAGCTCTAATGTGTGAGAACGAAGGGAATTAAGGCTTTCCCATTGCTGCACAACAGCAGATAGCTGAAATTGAAGAAGATACACTAGTAAATAAGAATAATAATGCATTATGGCATTAGATAAAACATATAACTAGGAGTTAGAAGGCAAGTAGATATATTTATGTTTATATGTCCATTGTGCTTGGCTTAATAAGTATTTATATTCCTCGTCTTCTACTCCATTATATAGCCTACTGTTGCAGCTTACAACGGTTTGTGTGGATTTATGCACAACAACTTAAATGATATGGCAAACTATGTTACATAACTCTATACCTATCAAAGAACTTTGCTCGCGTTTGCTAAACTGCATGAAACTTCTTATACCGGACTCGAAATCTGGATTGGGCATTTAGTATAAGATAGATAGAGTGATGTAAATGCATTGGGAAAATCTAAACATGGTATAAAGTAACTTATAAAACTTTGATGAGATATGATATTTAATGCGATGATATAGATAGTTGGAACAAATGCTGTATGGACTATATAATATACATTCTAATAGAATAAAGAAGACCACTGTCAGAAGAGTCAAAACTCTATAGAATATTCCACTAGAGTATACTATATTGTTACATGCCATTTTTGACCCCATAGTGGAGTGTGGGAACTGCTCGACCCGCCCGCATCATTACTTTCTGTATTCTTAAATCTAACTCGCGGCTTATTAAATAGCTTATATGAATTATTTGTCTACTTTTTTCATCATCTGGACAATCGTCAATTCAATAACCACTTCAAATGAATTATTATCATTACTGCCTGCAGGTTATTTTCAAATCTTTTAGAGCAAGAAATAAAAGACTACTCTTATATTTAAATATACACTTCGTGTAATGTTTTTTGTAGATATTGCATCAAGTTATTTTTAATAATGCAAATATTATCAACATAGAAATTCAATTTTTCTACTTACATAGAAATGAAATCGTCAAAGAAGATAGTCATCTTATGTTTGGGAATTATTTTGATTGTAATCATCAATCGTAATCATTTTAATAAATGAGCGTAACAATTCGAGGATATCTGTAACATCAGTTTTCGTTTGACTGCTAAATATAATTTATTTGCCCCATTTGCCAATGCAGTAACTATTATACCAGTATCTGTGCTGAGAAATAGAGTGCACTTTAAATTTAATGCTAGTATTATGCGTGTCTTTTGTAATACGACTTACTATTTTGACTGCCATGTCATTAAAAGTTGACAAAAGTCATCGTTTGCCAAGAGTGCAGCAAGTACTTAGCTGTTTACAATGCCTAATATGAAAATATCTGTGCTACTAATAATGATAAGTAAAACATGCCACGTAAGTACAAGATAAGTAAGAATTTCGATCGAAATTTCATTCTTTATACTAATGAGAAGTCATGGCACACAATGCAAATCCATCAAGAGAAGTCTGATTCTCTGATATTTCATTTAAAGCATTTACATATACACATATTATACTCTGGCTGGCTCCATGGGCAATAGCCCGAGAGGAGCATCACTCCATAAATAAAATAAAAATAAATATACACATATTATAACTGTACCTTATAATAATTACTTGTGCATGCTCTGTCTAACAAAAACTACGGCCTTCCAGTATTGAACGGATTTATTTTAGGAAAATTTGAAACATCAATTATTTTGGCAAATTGTATTTTTTAGACCCCGTTGCATTGACATTTACTCATAATATATAGTTTGACTTTAAAATAATTTGTTTCTATTTAAGCCCTATTTTTAATGACACTCCTGCGATTTTTAATTCCTCAGTTGATTACTCCTTTGTGAACATCTTTAAATGAAGAGGACATGCTACGACAATTCCTACGACATCTTCTTGACAGCTAAGGCGGATGAGACTCTACCAACCAACGGAAGAGCCTCTTAAAAATATCCAATGATTCATGTTTATGGTCAATAAAGCAATAATAAGATATTACGTACCTACACTTATAGATTTATCGACAAATTGGTCCAACGGTTGTAAGATACTGCTTATTGGTATTGGGCTCTATTTACCCTTCGTTTTTATAGTAATATTATATTTACTCAATATTATTACCACTACTACCATATAGGTATTCATCTCTCGAGGTAAGTTAAGGAATATTTTAATAATGGCATAAGATTATTTTATTTGATACAGATACATGAAAATTAAATTCTGTACATAGCTAGTACATAACCTCAGTGCAAGTAAATGGTGATCTCAAAAGCATCTCTTATTTATGATTAAATATTTTGATAAGCTACTGTAAATATAAATAACAATTAAGCAAAAAGCAAAGAAGATAAGTCAAGTTCTAGATTTGATATTTTGCGAACATATTTAAATTATTTATTAAAACCTTTTGGTCCTTCTTTTTAGAGAACGGTTTCAGCCATTTTTTAAGGAATTGGTGTCTCACTAAATGAGGAACAGAGGCAAATGTGAAGTCAATTGTATTTCAATATTTCAAATAATCGATTACAGCAAAATTAAGATTTTGTCTCACACGGAATATATAGATGACAATAAATATATTCAATTGTGGCCATAATACACAGCATAAATAATAAATGATTGCTTACTCGTTATATTATTTCTTATTCCAGTGGACGAGTTTCATTTGGCATTGAAGTAATGTTAATCAAAGTGATAAGCTACTGTATAAATGAAATTAGTGGTAAATAAAACTAAGAATTCAATATTTGGGTATTAAAAGTGTTATATATTACGGATGTTTATATTTAGTGTAGAGTGAGTATAGAGATGACGAGTGTAGTTGTTATGTGAGGTGCATTGCAAGCAGTCAATTTGCCAAGGTGTTGAAGACACAACCTCCTGGGCTCTGTGAAACATTGTTTGTCAAGACCAATGACGAGAAGAGATGTGCTTAGTCGCAGCATCCCTGAGCCGAGCCAGCCAGCCTTAGCCACCAACCATCCCAGACAGAGCTAACCACTAAAGATGTTCAAGTGCAAGTGCAATGTATCCAAAGGTTGTCGACGTGGTCCCTCCTCTCATGCAGCCAATAATCTCACTACTTTTACTTTACATACAATGACCATTTCCCTTTGCTTATTTTAACCCTCTGCATTAACTAACTCTCACAAATCATACGTACCTACTCTAACAAAACACACGCTACTCTTAGTTCTGAGGAGTACACGCAAAAATTGCCCAAATACTGCATTCTATAATATTATTTTCATATCATACGCACATTGATACAAAAAGGTTCAAATTGGTCTCAATATTTTAGTAGGCATCCTAAAGATAATATTAAATGGGAACAAATGGCATACAATGTGCAAGAACATACATACACATAAGAAGCAAACTTTAAATCGACTATTATGTGCTTTACAATTTCGGTCTAGTTAAAGTAGAAGGGCTGATGTTACATATAATTACATGTACACAATATTAATTATTTGAAAGTTCTTGTAAACGTTTTGAGTACTAGGCTTGGTGGCAGTTAAAATTTTAAGCAAAGTGAGTGACGGCAAATAACAATTGAAAGGAGAGCTGAGTAGAGTCATAATTTAGTTGAATGTTTCAAAGTTTAATGAGCATTATGAGATTACTATCAAGTTGCCCAAGTTGCAATTTTTTACGGAAAGAAAGGATCATTAAGCAAAGTATTTGTGTTTATTAACTCCTCACATGCATTGCACAGGTACTTTCCATGTACTGTTAACGCTAACGCTTACCTACATACTCGAGTGTTGGTGGAGCTTAGGTGCAATAAAATTTATCACAATCTAATGGTGAGAAGCAATGATATTATTGCCTACTTTTCTATAGGAGCTTGGCAAACAAAACAAACGTTGCATGACAGTGTACTCTACTGCTACTGGATTTCTGGCGAGGCACATTTTGTTGGTGGCTACTAGAAATACTTGGACAGCTACACAGAATCGACAAAATATAGGCGACTCAAGAAATAATAGTAAATAAATAGTTAGGAGGGGAGTAGACGAGCAAACGTAGATATAATAGTACAACACTCAATTGGCATTTATACAATCACAATTATTGCAATAATGCAATGCAATGAAATGTAATGGCAGGGAATATACAGAGCGAATGGCTCTTCAATCAAAAGAAAGTATGAGAACCAAGAAGAAAAGATTAAGTACCTAGAAGTCTTCTTCAGTTGACTTGGTTTGGTTGCTCACTTACTCGACGTGCTTCCTCCATGTCTTCCTCCCATCCCACTGCCTTAACCAACCTTCCTGTAAAAATTTCATTATTGTATATAAAATCTAAATACACGTAATATAACTAAGATTGTGTTCCTTGTCTTGTCGTGTTCTGTTTTCTTAACGATTTATTGAGAGCCTGTCATTCTATGTGCAGTGCAACTGCAAAAGCTTATTTCCGACGTCATTCTCACAATCGCACTTTTATCTCGTTGTCCAAAGCTCTCTATTAGCATTTTTACGTCGACTCTTTGCACAATTTATTACCAGCAACGAGAGAAAGGCTTAATTTTTAAATCGTCTTCTATTGTTAACAATCATTAACTTACAATACTGTCCATTTTATTTTCTATTAACTTGTACTTAAGTTCTGCTTTCGATAAGGCTATCTGCATTTCATATATACTTATGTACTTATATGTAGTGTACCATAATAGTAGTGTAGGTACTATATATTCCTATGTCTGTGCATCAGACTCAACAGCTTCGTTTGCATTCTGCAGAAAAAATTAAATTAGCTAACTTCAACTAGTAACTAACAACAAAATTGTAAGCTTTATAGTCTCTGTATTTCGTAACCAGACTAGTTTTTCCATTTTTACTCTTCTGCTTGGTGACGTAAAGAAAAAACACTTTGGTTGTGTTATCAAGTCGTTAACAATACTCGTATAAGCGTTTATTTCCTTTCATTAATTCTGGGCTTCAAAAATTCTACTCTGACAACATTAACTTCGGCGAAAAATAACAAACCACCATCGAACAATATATAATTATTATAATGTGTAATTTAGAATTCTTATTATCCATCTTATTTTACTAATTAATGAGTAATTGAAAAATACTTGTATTTCTTATATTTGCAATAATTTCAAGAATAACATAAGCTGCCTAGCAATAAAAAGTTATTCTACTTCAGCATCATGATAGTTTACCATTACAGTACTGAGTGCCGAGTGGTATGAATGGCTGATAAAGTATTTAATAATATGAAATAATATTTGAAGAGTATACATCACTTATCATAGCAGTATTATCATAGCATGTATTAAGCAATTGTGTTTAATTTTTTCTGATTGTGAACTACATAATAATTGATCCAAAATATTTTCCAGACAGACAATGATTGCCAATAATTTATAAATGTAATTTTATGACATGTTTCATAATGCAAT
>JABASH010002413.1:0-20241 GCA_019776445.1 Tomocerus maximus
GATATGTGCTGTTATAAATGACACTATGGGAGAGATTACAGATTCGCCTTCTTCCTAGAGCGAAGCGAAGCGAAGCCCGCTAAAAATCAAATGTTCATTGAGTGAAGTGTAAAGCGGTTCCTAGTGATAACCACATGCGATGCCTATATGACTAGTTATTAGAGGTATCTCCTCATTTGTCTGTATATCGGTCAGTATCTAACCTTGGCAATTTGGCATTGCTGCCGCGATGGAGTGTGGCGTTGGTGTACGGTGATGACATTCGTGAGTTGGTTTAAGATGATTTAAGCCATAAAAGCTATCCCTCCATGTGCGTGGTGCAGCCGATAAGTGGATGTGCCTGATACACCGATATATAATAACTCTGTAATTCATACAAATAGTATGATCTTCTGTAATGAACGAAATGTTCTCCGAAGCACAATAAAGCCTATGTGTAGTAATAATAGTAAGTAATCGTGGGTCTAACGTGGGTAAAAATAAGCGAAATAGTAATAGGGATCCCCCGGTTAAAAGGTGACAAAAAGGTTATATCAGAGGCAGCCAAGGCAATGCCTATCGGACAGTGAATAAAACCAGGTCGGACAAAGAAACCTACACCAAGTCTGAGACGCTAATTAGTATAGCTTAACGACCTACTGCATTCACTTCATTATCTACACATTGACTTACAATTTTGTTAATTTACCCTAGATTAAATATTTAACATTTATGTAAAATGAAATTTGACTTTTTAAATTTAACAAATACGTATCAATTAATTTTCTCCACTTTTACACTCTTAACTTACTACTAGTACCATACATTTTATCATAAACTGGTCTACATTTTCCCTCAGTTTTCTGTAATGTACCATACATTTTCCCTATGCTGGCTAGAAGATCTTGTCATACAACATCCTCGTGTGTGCCATACACATTAATCGTCGACCCATTTTAAAGGCAGAAAAAATCCATGGAGAAACAGCTAAAATGCCCATTACCCTTAAAATGGATTCATAATTTTTGTACGTCGCCTAATTCACTACCAGAACTTACAACGCTAAGTATTAAACATTTGAATGAAGCGCTTAATAGTCCCGGACAACAGTCCATTTATTCACATACATACAATAGTGCCACAAAGGATTTAGTTTCTGTGCATATGCATGCATATTTCCACAACGAGTCAAAACGAGCATTGTAGAGAGAAGTAATGCCCGAAATTGTAAGTCATAGACAGAGGAGCTTGACATTTTCATTGAGGTTAATGACAAAGACGCTAAGAATTTCAAATCGATTATTTCGTTCTCAGAATTGCAGTAATTTGCGTGTTTAAACATTGCATTCAATGACTGCAAGTTAACAACCAGCCTAATAGACATCATAAAGCCAGTTTGAGCAGCATTTCAATATTTGCATGTAATATACTGACATTACATTACATATTTATTATTACATGCCTCGCCTCCTGATCACCATGTAACTTTATGATACACAAAATACCAAAAATATATAGTTGACGACGTTGCAACTTGCTTTAAATATTAAGCTATTTATAATTTCTTGTATTTTTCTTATAGTATATGGCAGTGGTTTGTTAAGTGATTAAAAATTAATTAATTGGCGCTGTAAGACTTTGTAGCCGTTTTACTCCTTTTTATTTTAAATGCAGGTGTATTTAAAATATGACTTTTGTGCATGTAATCTGCTAGTGAAGGTCCCATTCCGTATTCTACTGCCACGTGTACATAAAAACAGACTAATATTTATATTACCTATGTTGAACGTCAGCTATTAACAAATTCTCTTCCAGCATTTCGATATCTATAAATTTGGCAATGAAAATGACAATGTTGTGACATGAGCCTTGACAATGTAACATTTATCGGCATAAAAGATGTGCATTATTTAGGGACAAAATAGTCAATAAATGTGGTCGCATCTTTCCAGTAATTGTTCTTATACCGTTCAGGACTCTACCACGCTTGATAAACTTGATAAAAGTCAGCAAGAAATATAACCTGTAATAATAAAACATCAAGCTCAGCAAATCCGCTTGATTATTTAAGAGAGTTCGCCATTGCAAATAATCAATCAGTCAATAACAAAGAGATAACGTATTAACAAAGGACGTTGTAAAATGGCAAATCTAAAACCATCGTGCATATTGCATATTGATATGATATGCAGCACAATAAGCGCAAATGAAATGCTTTCTTGAGAGACTGTGGTTTTTGTCAGGATGGAAAGACTGAAAGACCCAATAGCAATATTTTGAGACACCAGAAATTGAGCATCAGAAAGCACAAAGTGACATGTCGTAGTTTTCCTGCTATCTATGACATTGCCTGAGAAAGAATTATTGGATTGGATGGCAAGGAGGGATACCTGTAGTGATTCGTTGCAACTATTCTTGTTTATTCGCACGTGTGTAGTTCGGTGGGACTCTTCTTTTAGGTTAAAATGAATTTCGCTGAATTAGTTAATGATCAAATACTTTTAAAAGGTGAATATTAGAAATACACAAAGCCGCCGCTCAGTGGTCGAGTTTTCTTGTAAATTTTAGGCAATATTTTGCTGGTCCATTGTCCTCGAAGCAGGGGTAGCGACACTAACTACTTCTTTTACAATGTCAAGTTCCAATAAAGGAAATTCTGACAGTCTGGTTAAGGAACGACGACTGAGGCCCATTTATGGTATTGTCTATAAAAAATATTTTCCAATTTATAAAGATATCCTATGTAAAACCGAATTTAAAAAGGATTTCATGAAAAGCATGACTGGCTGAAATGTTCAAGTTGTATTATTATTTATGAACATCTATTTTCAGAGTTGTTAGATTCTAACAATAACAAAAGGGTTGTTCAGGAAGTTGACAGACTTTTAAAGAAGCAGCCAGCGTTTACATGTGCTAAGGTTTGTCTTTACACTACATGAAATGCTCAAATTAACAGTTTTTAAGTGAAAAAATATGACCAAATATTTCTAACGGTGTAAATTGTGATGTAACAGAGCAACAACAATGAATTC
Organism: Tomocerus maximus; assembly: GCA_019776445.1. Lineage (NCBI taxonomy): Eukaryota > Metazoa > Arthropoda > Collembola > Entomobryomorpha > Tomoceridae > Tomocerus > Tomocerus maximus. Next base: position 3,012 of record JABASH010002413.1, read on the forward strand.
TTATTTACAGGTTCTGAAAGCATTGGCTCTACTCCGTTTGGGTAAAATTAGCGAATGTCGTTCTATCATTACGCCAATATTTTATGACACACCAACTGATGAGAATACAATACAAGCACTTTCAATATGCTACCGTGAATTGGATCAACGTAAGTTATTTTAAGTCGTTATTAGGATTTTATTTTTAATTAGCATTATACATTTGACATTTTAGTAAATTTTTTAAGTACCTACCTAAGTTTTTTTACACAGAATTCTTTTGTGCTACGTATATTTATTCTTTTCAAAAGATAAGAACGAAAGATCTCTTTTCGTTGACTTCTTTAATGTTAATTTTTGCAATTGGCTTAACCCTCCATTAATAAAATCTCCCATTTCCCCCCAAGTGCATCCGACAGCTCGACTTTCATGACCAAATATATAAGATTGCTTGTCTTTATGAGTTTGTTTAATGTTTTGTTTGGAAAGTAGGTAGTGAATATTTTTAACCTACCTTTTTGAGAAATTTATTTTCCTCATTGCAAAATGCTAATGTTTATTTGACCTATTGTTGTTAATAGCTGAAATGGTGTGTAAATTGTTGGAAAGAGCAAGTACAGAAGACAGAAATGAAGATCTTATGACACACTGTTTTATGGCACACGTCAGGGTAATTATAATCTTATTTCAATTTGGAATAACTTTTAGTATATGTAGTTAGTACATTGTATTGCAGTCCAGAATCAATGACACAAAATTTCTGGAATGTTAAGTGCCAGAAAAATTGAATTGTAAGCAATCTATATAGGACTAGGAGTTGTTACGTAGCATAATATTTATTCCAAAGCAGCATTGCAATTTGACTAAAAGGACCCGTCAGGGACACATTTTAATGATAGTATTATGGTGGCCGGCAATTTGGGGCTGTAAGAGCGGTTTAATATTATCATGCCAAAAATTTATCATGTGACAAATGCTTGAATATTAAAAATTATTCAGTGTCTATCGCAGAGCTACTATAATCTTCTTCATAAGCCCAAGATGTTTTGTTCCTCTGCGTTTGATTTATTTTGACCAATGGAAAACCAGATGAAAACTGGGATGCTTTAGTTTTCAATTGTTTTTTAATCGCAGTAATTAAAAATGTCTTTCAAGAGACTGTAGAAAAAAGACTATAAACAGAATAGTAGAAAACATTTCTTAACATTTTGATGCACTATTTGAACTAAATAACTAGAAACACTCAATGCTCGTCAAATTCGTCAGTGATCTTTAAATTGAGTGTGAATTTGCATGCTATAAGAATCAAGTTGGATCTTTGATCACACTTTTGTTGTACTTAATGTGCTGGGTGTTTACTTATAACTCTGACAGGTCTCAGATTTTCAAAAACAACACCAGACAGCCATGAAACTATACAAGATGTATCCCAAGATACCGTATTTTTCGTGGGCTGTAATGAGTCTTCTGGTAAAGGTGGAGAGAGACACTGACCCATTGGCTTCAAGAGTGAGTCTCCCATTAGCTGAAAGGATGATGTCTAAATTCATAGAAGAAAATAAAATAGAGTCTGAGCACGAATATTGTCTGTACATTCTTATTCTGAAAAAACAAGTAAGTAATACTTACATACATATGAAATCATAATGTTTGGCTATTTAATAAACTTGGTGTTTCATTTTGACATTCATAAATGTTTTGTTTTTTTGTAGGGCAACTACGACAAAATATTAGATATTATGAATGGGCCAAATGGTAAAAAAATATCGGTCACTACAGGATTTTATCACAGAATTGTCATAGAATGCTTTAAGGAAAAGAATGATGAATCTAGTCTCATTTCATTTCTTGAAGAAGCTATAAACCAACAGTAAGTCAAAACCATTTACTTAAATCAGAACTAATTATTACTACGTTCAATTGGATTGTATGTGAATAAATTGTTTCTAGACCCGACGAATGGAAGTTTTACAAAGAATATATCGAACACTTTACCGAAACACAAATTGAAAGAGTGCGAAATTTTCTGAACGCTCTCTGTTCGACCCCTACGGATAGACTAGCGTCAAGACCTGTGTTACTGTCTCAATTACTGTTCATAAAGACTGCCAGCGCTTTAGGACTGGATCATCAAATGGATATTTCCAGGATTTTAACAGATTACTTAAACACGTTCGGAAATAAGCCATTTTTCTTTGCTGATATAAAGTTTGCTTTAAAATTCTTTACCAAGGAGGACGAAGTCAAAACTTTCTTGGATAAGGCTAACAGTTTAATGCCTGATCCAATCCGTTACACTTCGGTAAGGTCTTAAGTTACACTTTTTATTTATTATCATCCATGTTGCATTTTCTGATAGTAACGTATTCTTGTTTAGGTGGACGATATACAAAGAAAAATGAACAATGTTATTTTGACAAGATATTTTAATAGCAAGGAAATGAATAAGTCAGCTGATAAAATTTTAGAATTTGTTCAACTGTGTGTGAAATATTATCTTGATGCTAGGGATGAGCAAGTTGAAACGGGGTCAGATTGGTGTTCCCGAGATGGATTACCTCAAGATGATTTTATGTCACTTGCTGGAATGACTCTTATGGATACTTATTGGAGCGATAGTTTGATCTCTGTTTGGAAGGGATACTTTGCTAGTTGTCAGAACAATGCGAAAGGATTTCCAAAAATAGAAGATGTGAAAGGGGAGAGACGAATTCTGTTGGAAAAGCTGAATTCTGATGAAGAAGCCTGTGTAACTAATCGAAATAACGGTGAAGCTATTTGCCATAAGACTGGTAAAAATTCAGAGCAAGATCATATAGAGAAACCTTTTCAGTTCGGTCTTCCATTTGGGGAAGATTCATCTCTGCAGCAAGTGACGGAGGATAATGAAAAGATTATTACCAACGGATTCTCTTCAATGGACATCAATAAAGTCATCTTTGCTCCGAACGAAGAAGAAATACCAATTTTTTTAAGTATGGCAATCTTGGAGTTTGTGTTAGAGAGAAGTCCTAATTTATCGCAAGTTCGACTTTTGTTAGCAAAGGCCTATATGCGCTGTGGAGCGATCGGAGCTGGAGCTGATATAGTTATTGGTCTAGATTTAAAACATATTCAGTGGGAATCATTAGGTTATCTCTATATATGGAAGCTAGAAACTTCTGGATTTTATCGTGAAGCCGTCCGAATTCTTCATATGGCTGAAAATTTTTATACAAATTACCAGAAAGAGGTAAAGTTGCAATATAGGTAATAGTCATTGTAAAAATGGCAAATTATTTTGTTTAAACTTTGAGTTTCAATTTTATTTCAGAGTATGGAGCATGTTTTATCCGCGTACAAATACGGCTCTTGGGAAAAAATACTAGAATTCCTGGAATTTCGTGATTTATTGGTGAATTCGATTCAGTTTGCCTTAATTACGGTTGAAAAGGAGCTATTTCAGTACACAATGACTTGTTACAATCACAACCAAACGCTCAAAGTCAGTATATTCATTAACAATAAATTAAAATGTGTATATAAACAATTTAATAATTCACGATGGACCCGTAATGACAGATTGCCAGAGAGGTGGAACTTGAACAAATATCCCAGCATTTTGATAATTTTGAAAGGTACACAGATAATAGGGACATGACTGTTCTGTTAACTTATGGAGACAAATGTCCGTCGGAAAGCCTGCAGAAACTTACATTTAACGCAGACGTGGAACGATTGAAAATACGAAGTACGTTGTTATCTCTGATAACTAATTTTGTCCTCCTGCCATCCCTTGATAATGAAAATTACAAAGCCGGCGTCCTGAAAACTGAAAATCTGCTACCTAAACTTACAGCTCTAGTTGAAAACGACTATTCTGCCTACGATATACCAAACGTATGCCTTATCCAGTAATTTTAATTATTTACTATTTATTGTTAATTAACTGCATTTTATTATTAATTCCCGTTGTATTATATCTCTAGCCGTCATTTGATGAAATGTGGAGGCCTAACTTACATCGGTACATTTCTGCTGGCTATCTTCAGTTACTGCTCAACATACTGTCGCTAAACTTGGAGATGGCGAAAGATGCAAAAGATGACCAAATAAAAGTTTTGACTGTTCGAATTACAGAAAGTGTAAAAACAGTAACAGACGACAGTATTAAAATGTGGCGGCTTAAAGGTGCTTCCTTTATGTCTCGGGCAGAAGTTGTAGAAGACGTGTTTATGCTTACTGAAGTGAGTTTGACTTCTTATGTTCTTTAAATTCAATTAGTCCAATAGTATCACTAATTACTTTCTTATGGTTTTACAGACACTAGGATTTTGTTGTATTCTTATGGATGTGTGTGGTTCATTAGTCAAGAAAAATGTTCCCTTCCAAGGCAAAACAAAAAAGAAACGATCCCGTGAGGTTAGTAAAATATATAATGAATATAATATGACATAATAAAAACTTAGTTTATTGTAGTCACTGTAATTAAATTTTGGATATAATTACAGAGTAGCGACTCTGCATACTACGAATATTTCAACTCTCTTCTAACCGTTTTATCCAAAGTCGTCCAGAACGTTGAAAAAGAAATTTTGTCGTTCGACTTTATCAAGTCTGGTTATCCAACGAAATGGTCGCAACTGAGTGAGTTTTGGTCGGGTAAAATCAATAATGATCTTCACACTTATATACTTCCATTTTCTCTCCCTAAAGTAATGGCAAAGCTAAATCAAAGCTACAGTAAATCCATAACAGAAATGGCCGCCAATATTAAGCTGCGGCAAATATATATTGAAGGATTACTTATACAAATGTTATCTTAGTACTTGAGTGTAATTAATCAGAATCGACGCCGTTCTTCTTCCCCTCACTTAGGAGGAAGGTACAGGTATTACTGACGATGTCGAGATTTCCCGAAATCAGATAAATAACTTTTGTACATTAAATGTCTTACCAGACCTAGGGATTAGATTTTAAATGTATTTGCTGATCATTTAATTCACAATCATTTTTAATGTTGGAATACGTGCACATAGACAAAAAATGAGTCTGTGAATAAGTGTCACCATATTTTGAAATGTAAATCGTATAAATCAAGCTGATTTCGTGATATCTAGATATTGTCCTATAGGAATTGGGATGTGACATCACCCTCCTTGTGAACTGGTCAAAATATAAACCCGTTATATAAATATATTGCTGAATTGAGCTCTTTTTAAAGCCCTCAGAAGTAATTTCTTCCTGGAAAAGCTTTCCACTGCTAAAATTTGATTAGAATTAGAATGCAGTAAATAGAAGTGTTTACAGGGGTCAATAGTTAAGTTTTATTTTCTACTGATACCTAACAAAAAAGCCGCTATCGAATCGAATCGATATCGATTTGATTTAGATTATACCGAATCGACACCATACTTCATGTACATGGTAGATGCCTGTTTAGATGAATATTATACATAGAGACACCGTTCAATTGTCTTAGCTAATTAGTATAGTAAGTCAGATACTTAGTAGTTTTGCTAGTTTGCAAAAGTCTGAGAATTATTTGGTGAGTACATAATGCTTAGATGTAGTACTTGTCATCGCTATTTTACCTTCTTTCTCATTTTTCCATACTTAGTGATGTGCATTTACAATTTTAGTAGTTTTCAATGTTTTTAAGGAAGAACTCTGTTGAAATTAGCCACGGTGCAACCCTATTGAACGTAAAGTAGTAAAACCAATAAGAGAGCAATATGCGTAGTAATAGTAAATAATATATATTCTAGGGTTGACAAGCATTTATTTCATGACCTCAAGATACTAATAGTAGCTATCTACTCACGACGTCACGACTCACAATGCGCCTTATAATTTTTTAACCTCACCTTTCGGGTAAATAAAAGTATGCCTTGCGAAATTTCTTACTACTACTTACAATACAATAGGAAGGGACTGCTTTGACCTTTTCATTTCAGTCATCACTTGATTAACTAATATTTTGTGAATACTAACACAATAAATGTATTAATACTAGGTACTCAGGTAACAAGTAGACTAACTAATTAGCTTTGCATTTAGGGAGGGGAATGGAAGGGGTGAAATATTCATTCGAAAATTTGCATTTTCTTTTGTACAGTTTTGTGTACGTAAAAGTTTTGGTACAATGTAGTACAGTCTCATCCTCCCCGCTATGTTATTAAAATTATGACTAATTGACGAAATACACCAGTTACTGCCGGAGCACATGACTCTTGGGATTTGTCAGTTTACATTCATCAATTATTATAAGACGGTTTTATTGCATTTTATATCTATAATAACTGTTCATTATTTGTCAATTGTATCATACCTAATATATTATTTAGTTAAATGTAATCTTCGTATTTTTTCAAGAATGCAATCCTAGTTCTTTTCTCAGTCAACATAAGTAGGCAGCGAAAATAGCGCAGAACTGTTTTTAAAACCCAAGTCGCCGATTGTTGTTGGGAATAGTTACTTCAGGCCATAAAATTTAGGTGCCCCACGGGGTTGAGATGTGTAACACAATAATTTAAATATGGTGTAAATGATAGCGTAAATGAAAATGCGCTATACTACTTATGAGTGCCATACCTGTTATGTTTAAGTAATAATTTCACACCTAATCATTCTTCCAGTTGTATGTTCCCTTCCTAATTATTATATCATTTCACTAAATATTTATTAGGTAAGGCAAATCTGTACAATTAAAAGCTGCGAATGTACGGGCTAGACTTCGTTCTAGTAATAAAAATTGAAATACGTTAAATTGGCTTAGTTAAACCGACAAGTAGATATCATATCGAGTAACAGAACCTGTCTGACATTTGTATCTGTAGCCATTTATCCCCGTGAATTACAAATACAGATAAAACCTTATTTAGTAAAACGTTATCATCCTAAAATTTTATATATATAGCGAAACATAAAGTTGTGCCCGGTTGTAATAATTTCCGTGTGTATTTAAATCGCCATGTCATCTCTGTCTCGCCTTACCACTACATTCTTACATTTTTAGCATATCTATAGCCAATTATATACCTAGTATTAAATAATCCAATTTCCAATTGCTAATTTCCAATTGCTAATTTCCAATTTCTAATTGTTATCCACATAATTGAAAATTAAATATTGTGATTAACAGATCTTTTATAAACCCTTTAGTCCCTTTTAAAACTAAAAATTTATTGCTGAATGTTGACTATTCCTAAATCCTAATTATCTTCTTAATTATAATATATTATTTCTTTATTTAAAATACAAGACCTTGTAGCTGTTATTGTTCATACTATATATAGTTACGTACACTTAATATCTGCAATTGTCGGTATAACGAAATTGTAATTAGAAACCCACTTCTAGAATGATTTCTAAAAAGAGTGAAGCAAAATTTCTACTCCTAATTCTCTATTTCACAACTAATACTCACGGATACTAAAAGAATTGGTTTATTTTGTCATTATGCAATGCCTAAAAATTTTAACTTTTTAATTCGAACATATTATTTCTCAAAACTGATATGTTCATGTGCAGTAAAATGGTATTAATTCTATTAAGTTTAAATTCTCGATAGATTTATTCTAGATGATAACCGCTCATGTACCCACCCAAAGGGGCCATTTCAATCGACAACAGAAATCAAAGGATGTTGAATGGTAGGATTATTAAAAATCGATTTGAGTTCAGTTAATGATATCGTGGTTGAAATGAGTCAATGGTCCTCTATCTTGGGAATAAGTATGTGGATGTACCTATTTTAGTAGGTATCTGTAGGTACATCGGTACTCGGTACATCTGAAAATGCAGATACTAGCTACATGGCTGAGGTGCAACTTACCCCATCATAACATACTAATAAATTAATAAATAAATCAATAAATAATAAAAGGGTTCACACTTCCTCATGAATTAAAATGACAAAATTTAAAATTAATGGTTCACTTACAACAAAATTAGGGTCATTTCATTTAGTGTCACTTAAATATGTAGTTATACTATCCTATAGCTACTGTTCCAAATGTTACAGTAAATTGTTAAGTTCGTGTCATACAGAATATTAATATCGTTTAGTGATTTCGATCATCGGACAATAGAGTCGATAAAAAACAAGGAAGAATTTAAGCTTGAACTATTCAAACACTATTGTTATAAAAGTCATATTTTCCATTTTTGCTGTGGTCGTAATTTTTCCCTTGCTTGAGCTTTAAACTTTTTGCCGTTCTGTTTTGATTGTGTAAAAGCTTTGTTCCTTCTGGTCATCATCTGTTATTTGGGATAGTAAATTGTCATGTCAAAGCAATAAGTAATTAAAAAATTATTTGTGAACTTTTGATGTATAAGGTTCACGTTATTATTTGGTAGAGCCGCAACCGTTATATTTGTAGAGTAACTATAGAAAATTATGTATAATTTTGTCATCCCCGTTCTGATTTATTGTAAGAGTGGATAAGATAAACTTAACTTACAGACAAAGAAGAGACAAAGAAAAACTTGTTATACTTGAGATCTAAAAAAGTTTGTTTTGTAAAATTAAGGTTTCCTTAAAGAAAAAGAGTTTTAGATTTATTTACCTATGCATATCAAATCCACAGCTCATTTAGTAAAGGGACATGGCTACTTTGTTCTATATTTTGGAATTTGGTGTAGTTGAAATAGTCATGATACGAAAAATATTCCTGCACAAAATGAACAAGGTAGCAAAAGATTGTAAATAAAATGTGTGCGCGTGAATAAATCAACTACTTGTGGTTCCTATCAAGTCAATTTTGAAATTGTTTAGGCTTTTGTGTGCTGGCTCGTTTTTGAGTTGTGAGTTATGAATGTTCAGAGAGCATTTTAAATAAAAAAAAGATTACATGACAGTCTGGAAAGAAAAGGAAGATGTCTCCTAAATATTTCTGAGTGTACTGTTTCTGTTCATGTCACTGATAGAATGCGATGTAGTGTTGTATGTAAACATTGTTGTCATAATATTGACAAAAACCTGTGAATTAAATAAAGTAAATTATGCTTAAGAATTCCATCGTCATTATTTATTTGATACAATAAAATTCCATCGTCATATCCCACTCTATCGCATTGTTTTCCTTATAATTGTGTGAAACAAAAGGTGTATCTCAAATCATTCGAGACATTCATAGTCAGGCAATAAAAGTATAATGGATTTTTGAAAAGGAATGGTTATATGCCAGTGATGATGAATAGCCAGAGTAAACTGACAATGACAATGTCATATCATGTTGATGATGGTTGTAGGCGCGTGCTTAATTGGAAACTGACAATGATCGAGTCAATTGGCATTGAAAGTGAGCACCACTATGTTATTGCAGAATTCATTACTGAACCAAGATGCATGGCTAGCTGATCATTCTCTCTTGTATAGAGTAGCCTTATATATAAATGCAAAGGAAATAACAGGAATTGTCGTATTCTGAGTAGGATAAATACTTTTCTGAGTAAAAATGAGGTTTTGTAGTCGTAAGATTGCGAAACAAGTCCATGAAAAAGTGGATGACTGTTGGCGATCCTTCGTCTTGCGGCTAATTATTAAATGAGTACAAGGGAAAGAGGAGAGAGACAACTAACATTCTACTACTGTATGAGTGAGTTAATCACTTCACTGCCAATTGTGCCATGCCAAACCAACAAAGGCTCACTTGACTATATTCCACTGCACTACTAGGTAGCTCCTAGTGATACACAATATTCTCAATTACCTACAGATAAGTACATGACGCCAGAAAGTGCACTGCACATTTATTAGTTAATACGTTAGTTACTTTCGCACACATTTGCATTGAGATGCACTATGCACAGAAACATTGTTACAAATCTCATTGATAATATTATAAGCACGATATGTCGCACAGAGAAGATACATTATCAAAATTTATTTTATTTACTGTAGCCCTCACCCAAGTCTTGCGTAGACTGTAGACTTTTATTACTAATATATAATATCATACAAGTGCAATGCTACTATACGTATTTAATTATATTTTATGCATTTCAAATGTGGTGCGTAGCAGTTTTATTACTCTCATTTCACAGATATCTTTCGTTTTAAATATTTTATTCAATGCAATTAACAGTAAAGTACCTACTTACAGAATTTAATTTATTTCTGCATGGAAGCAATAACGACGACCCTCCATTTATACAAATAAATAGAGTGCCAATCTCATAATTAGGGTCTCATTTGACTTTTAATATTATTATTATTTAGGATAAGATGTCCCAAAGACCTTATTGACTCCCATATCACTACTCACTGAGGTGTTAAGCCATTTAATTACAGTACACCTTCGTATACGCAACCGTGATAAAAGGAAAATCTAGAACATTACACAAACATTAGACTGGACGGATACCAACCGTTACTGAGAAATTATATTGTATTGTATTGTATTTATTAGTTGGTGAGAAATTATATTATTTATTTGGGTAGTCACTTTTTTGTTACTGAAATTTGGAATTCGGGAAATGAAATTGTGTAGTTACCAAAGATTGGACAGGAATGCTTTAAATGTTCTCATGCATATAAATCGAGTCTCATGCATATAATCAATCTCATGACATAAAATATTAAAATTTGTGCACTTCCTTTTGGGTGCTGTGGTTTCTTGCTTGATGCCAGAATTATTGAAGACTTGTCAAACACACTCTTTATAGTATTAGCAGGGTGATTGCGCAAAAGTGCTTTAACATTGAGCAATTCGATTCAAATTCCTTGGTTAGCAAAAAGGAATTGTAAAAACATAAAAGTTAAGAATTCATATGCATCTATGCCCTATTCGCCCTATTCTTGCTTCGCAGATGGACATTATAGGCACAGAAGTTAGAGATTGGTGCTGACTCAGTCTAAGGTTTTAGTGTTTGATATTTGAAATAAATAGTTGTTGACTGCGTATACCTATAGGCATTAGGTAGCTCGTAAAAACATGCACACCGTGAGATTCCGACAATGAGATAGTCATAATCATAATTATGTAGTGTATCGTGTATCGTCGTTACCTACTTATGCACAATAAAGAATGTTCTTAGCATTCCCTACTAACTCTCTAGTTTCACGTTCTGCAGAATGATATCGGTGAATACTGAATATGCACATGTTTATATTTATTTTGTGCACTACCCATGCCCACCATTCCTATAAAATACAAGTGTAGATTTGGTTTAACACTCCAACTAATAAGCTAATAAGCAGCACAAACCACAATATTATTATAATATACAAACACAAGAGAGGTGCCTGGTCAGTCATGTACATCAAATCTATTCGATACCATATTCATGGCAGTTCTTTTCGCATTCTGATAACTGAATCTGGAAATAATTAGACCATGATAGTTTATTTTAATGCAGATGCAGTTCTGGAATTTAGTTTTGTTTCAAAATTTTGATAATCTAAAAATATTTACTTCTCATTGAAACTATCAATAAGTAACTCAAACAATTCTCCTGAGTCTTTTCTACAAGTATTTACTCCATGGCATGAAACCTACAATTAATTTATTTTGGACGGATATACCCAAGGTCGATTTAAAGGAGACAGAGATTTCCAATAGACGCTTACTGAAACACGCAAATCGTGTTTCTAAATAAATTCTTTAGTATAAAGCGGCTATTTATTTGAATTTAACTCGACCCATATCCATTATCCTAATATATAGGTAGGTTGAAACAAATGAAAAATGTAGAGCAAAAGCCGCCCAAGCTCGGGCAACTCTCAACTTCCCAAGTTGTAACTGTGTAATTCATATGACCATAAATTATGTAATGACCTGACGAGCAGGTTTTTTACTCATGCAAAACTTTCATTCTCTGAATCTTTCTAAACTTTAATCTAAACCCTTGTGCTTAATATTGAGTAATGTATAATAAGCTTACAGTTCAGTACAAAAGGACTAAAGGACTCTGGCTCAGAAGTATTTCAGCAATCTGGACACCTTCATTCTTTATCGCACTGTTAACATAATATTAGCAATTGCTATCCTCTTTTAACACCAATATCTTAATTCGATTTGTGTTGAAATGTAAATCTGTCAAACCCACCTAAATATAAGTTAAAAAATCTCACCTACTTTAAGATGAGCAGAGTAAAGAGTAGTAATTTGAAATTTATAAATACTGTTGCTTGGGTTAGGCTTGCATTTACTTGCCATTTAATTCCCACAATCCTTTTGCTTTTTCATTGCCACCCAACTTATTGCTCATTGCATTCACCAAGTGAGTACAAGATAATTTAGATACATTTAACATGCCATAACTTCGTTTTCCTCATTCGTAGGGTTCTCTTTGATGACCGCTTCTGCGCTGGTGCATTAAATTTTAAAGCCTAGCATAATGTTATCGTAATTTTAACTACACAACTGCTTACTTGTGTAAAAACAACCTTAACAAAATTCGAAATTAAAGCACACTGAGAATTTTAGGGTATTTCGAGTATTGCGCAGATTAATATTGATAAGAGATTGAAAAGCGCATTGACGATTGTATTGATATCGGCACGAGCAGGAGAGAAAAGCATTTCAGATAATTATAGCATAATGGGTAGGTATGTCTAAGCCAGAATCTCATCTCAATACCAAGTCCCTCGCTGTCAGCCTTAAAGAACATTGCAATTTGCAATATAGCTAAGTAACTATACCTAGGTGCTATACATACATACATGCCTGACTGTATCATTAGAGTATCTGATCTGAGAATAACAGTTTCGCACAAACAAACAACTACAAGGTGAGGCAGTCCAGCCAAACAGGTTACGGTTACAATTTTGGTGGAACTCTTAGTAGTGTAAAGGTTGCTGCTGATTCTGTTGCTGTTCTTCTCTGCTCCGTTCAGAGTTGTGAGTTTGTGAGAGTGAGTTCTGTTTTGTGATATGAGAAACGGCGACTGAAATGCAGCAGAATAAATTATTCCCAAGATACTCGAATTCTGTCATGAAAATCTGAATATTATCAAATTCTGAACTTGATTGTCATTGCAACTAAGTATTCACGTTTACAAAACCAGAAGGTATAACACGCATACAAATTGAATGTATTTGACTACACTGAATACGAATTTGCAATTCGTGACAAGAATCTAGTATCAATATCATTTTTATGCAAATATTTGCACTTCATAGAAACTGTCGCAGTTGTAAGTCATGACAGCTTAGACTCCAATTGTATAATCATCTAATTGTATCTACCATAATATATCTGTGCATAGACACTAGGAGTTAGTACTTTTATTGCAAAATCAAGATTAAAAATGATTTTATAAAATAATTTAAGCGTTGACCGTGAAAAATTCGTTTTTTTGCTGTGGACCGTGTCGAGTTAGAATAATTTACGACTTGAGTACATAATATTTCTGTATTTTGTAGGCATAGCCAGAAGAATAAGCGAAAGTTGGGAAGATAAATAAGGAGACGGTACACAGTAATTGTGGACAGGCAAGACAATCAGAGGATGAGTATTAGCTGGGCATGAAATGAAGTGTGTGGAGGGACGGAGAGATAGAATAATATTTGCCATGTGCCCTAAATGTTGTGGTGGAATGCAATTGCAGCTAAATTTATGTTAGCAACGTGAAGAGCCTCGAGCCAAGTAACGCCAAACGACTAATGTACTTATGACCACAGTTTAGATTGGGTTTGCTAACTTGGTGAATGACAAAGAAGAATTAAATAGAGAAAGTGATGGTGTCTGTGTTTGGCGAATTCCTTTGCTGTCCTACTCTCGGCATTAAAATTAAATTACTCTGAAAAATTTGTCATAGAAATTAGTGCTAGAATTAAAATCTCGTAGAATTTTAACGTCTCTCAATTTCATTCATGAGTTCCTTGAGGATCCACTGGAATGAGGTGTGGAGTGCCATAAGAACAAAAGAAATGGCCTTTGCCCATTTTATTTATCAAACATAACGATTCGTGTCAGAGTTAATGGAGTAACAGTCAGCCAGAAGAGTGTTTGTGGTTTTCAAAAGTGGATTAGGATATGGAAACATAAAAGGAGCGGCACCAATTGCAGCGACATGATGCCGAGTTCAGAAAATCAGTCAAATAGTTTGTCCAAGTTGTGAAAGTCTGTGTTGGTGGAGTCAAGAAATTCGAAAAGGATGTCCAGAAGCCGAGGGGTAGCTCAGAGATCGTGTAAAATGATATGGCAGATATGTCTACTCCTCATAGTGGCAGAAATCGCTCGTTCAGACTGGACAGAAGTTCAAGATTCTCGACTTGAGACAAATGATGATTATCCAACAGTTAATAAATGTTGTCCTTTGTACATGAGGTACGACAATGGAAACTGTGTCAAGGCAGAAAATAGTCAGAGAATGTCTCGGGACGGAGACAGTTCCTTCTGGGAAGCCCCAAAAATAATGGTAGCTGTTGGGAAAGATTCAGATTCTGCGAGTACCACGCAAATTCCAGCAGAACCCGTTGTGTTCAGGTAAATTGAATCACAAATCCTAGTATCTAGTCTACTCATTAATATTATGTAGAGATTATTAACATTTTTATTCCTCTTTTTCTGCGCAAAAATGATGCTCGTGGCAAGAAAGCTTTTATGCATAGTCATTGACGTCATAAAATTTGCGTTCTTGATATGCAACTTATTAAACATATACTTTTAGCAGATTTATGCCTTTCATAATATATTTATTAGAAATTGGTTGGACTATAAAATTGAATAGGAGCAGGTATACCGAATAATGTATAAGCACTCATTTTGCGTTAATTGCGTGTATGCTGGAATTAAAAAACTGGTAGTATCATTGGAATCCTTATGTTACTGTTCTTTTTTGCTACTTCCAACTTTTTCCCATCATGAGTTCACTGGACATTACTGCGCCTTACTTATTTCATTTAAGCATTCTGGACAGTGAATGCAATCTTCTGTATGAGATAATTGTTTTTCCCATTGATATTACACGGACATATAGATGCTAGCATGATTACAATTATAACAATGGTCTTTCGCTAAACACGATTTACTTGTTCACTCAAGAAAGCAATGCAATATAGGAAGTAGGGATGTTTTGCAATTATATTTGCAAGTGTACCTACTCAGTATTTATTTCGCTTCTATGGTAAGATATGATAATAGTATGCTTTATGACAAGTTGGTTTATGTGGTATGTCTACTTTGAAAAATCTCCCATAATATTTATCATAAATATAATAGATTAGGTAGGTACCTTATTTAAAGACAGAAAAAAATTTAATAAACAATGAAACACACCGCTGACGCTAACTACTATTAGTATACATAATATTATTACCTACGTTCTATCGTTACATTAGCCTTTTGGTTTTTCCCTTTATTTTTCCGAAAGTCTGTACCTAACGTTTATGTTACCATTTAATTTATGATTATTTAAAATATTTGATTGTATTACAACAACGCCAATTAAAGTTTAGCAATAAACACAACCACTTTGTCAATTGTTTCCTAAATAGTATCTTTGCTTATAAACCAGGAAGTTTGAGAAAGAAATTTTTCAAGGAATTTCAGGCCATCCATGGTCAAAGGTTTACATACTCTCATTAAAAAACTAACCTAGGATTTATGAATTGTGTGAATAAGGTACCTACAGTAATTGAACCGAGACAAATGCGTTATAAGGTGTGCAGCCGTGGGTGGAACTGAGTACTCACCAAGGGCGTAGCTAGACCGGCCACGTGGGAGGGGGCTTAATTTTCGAAGTCGTTTTAAAACCGATGAAAATCGCGCGAAGCGTGAAAAATACTACTATTAGCCGAAAATGGCCAAAAGTTTCCTCTTTTTCTTGAATTTGGGAGGAGGGCTTGAGCTTCTAAGCCCCCCTAAATACGCCCTTGGTATTCATAGTATCCTTCTAAATAAAAATAATATTTCTGAATAGAGATAGAGCAGTAAATGTACCTATGTTCTGTGTATGTTTATTTGTTTCAATGGGCATGACTAAATGCAATGCGCAAGCGCCGAATTTATGCAACATTATTATGATGTGTTTGCACTTCAATGGCATATTACGAAATTAACTAAATAAATGCTTGCTGGGCTAGATGTTTGCCATGCTGGGGGTCTAGCTATCTATAAAAATAGCCATCATGCAAATGCCAATAATTCTGGCGATACAAAAGCAGTAAAAAGTTTTCGGTTATTTTCTCTCGTTAACTAATGAAAATTAACACAGGGACACAAATGTGAATGAGAAATTAAGTAGACATGCTACATGTCGCTAGGATGGGATATGGGATTGCAGCTTGCAACAATATTTGTTAAAACGGATATAAGCCAGAGTAGCGTTTTAAGATTTTGATACGACGAAACAAAGTTTGAACTAATTTACACGTGAATTAAAAGCAACTATTTCGTCAAGTGTCAATTGTCACAAACAATATTTTTGAATAAAAAACAGCAAATACAATCAACCACCTCTGTTGACAAAGATTTTGAAATTTACAATCTCAGTCACTCCATTGAACTTCAGATGACATAGAAAGTTTGTCTAGCGTAAGCGTAACGCGTAACTTAATCTGAATCTACAAATTGTGAACAGGGACCTACAGACAGACAGACAGGTACAACATAAACAGGCAGACATATCAAAATTGTACACAGCAGCAAACGCTACATTGAATAAGTATGGACAAAAAAGAGTCTACAGTGAGTATAGATAGGCCACGTTCGGTCGGACGCAAGAAAACTTTAACATTAATTTTTCGGTTTTGATATTCAAGCTAACAAGCTATAGGAACGCCACTTCCGAAAAAGAGTTTTATTGAGCTGCATGTTTAGTGTGTTTTTTATCGCTCATAATATTTGTATTTATAACCATTGCACAAACATATAGTTGTATTTATTAGCGTCTCAAGAAGGCGTTGTGCGGAGGAGGTAAATACACAAGAAAGTCTTTCAGGTGCCAAGGAATTAGAGTTCCTCACGCAACAAATGCATGACCTTTGCAATAATTTCTAATTCTGTCCGATCTCTTCCGCCCGATTTCTATGAAACGAGTTTTGTGATTCATGAGCGGAAACGGGACACTTGAGGTACAACGCAGAACATTGTGAATCACAGAAAACATAATATACGAATGTAACCCATAAATAATGCATAGGTTGTGTCGTAATTAGAAACATAAATTCGGTCTTTGATTTCTTTTGATCTAACCCAGTTTAATTTGTATACATTATATTCTTACTAATAGTCACATTTTTTGTATCAATCACTATAAATCACAAATATCAGCTTGGATTTTTGAGGCTTACGAACATGCAATTTTATATTCTCGATTC
>JABASH010002414.1:0-20240 GCA_019776445.1 Tomocerus maximus
CAATCGCATGAGCATAATTCCCAGGCTAAAATTTTCGGCTGCTTCAACCAAAGTGAAAGTTGGGAAGCGAGCCGAGCTGAAAATTCTTCAATCGCATACTCTCTATTATCATCGTAACTTGGAACGGCCTTTCGAATGGTGGACGTCCCTTAACTGTACTACTTCCAGTTAATACTGAGATCAGTATGGCGACAGTTTAAGTCTTACAACCTCTATATGCATGTATATCTGTATAATACTTACCAACATTTTCTGCTGGTGTATGGGAAATGTAGATGCCTTGATATTAAGGACTCCAAACCCAGAAAAGCTGAGTAGGTTATCAAAGTAAGTATTCCAGAACACCGAAACAGCACCAGGCTCTTGAAAGAGTAGTTCTTTAGATACCAAATCGTATACAAACAAGGTCGAGCTTTCGTCAACGACAGCAATTTTTGTGTGGAGTAAATTCAAGTCCACGCATCGAACACTTTGAGGGACTTTTGTCAGATTCACTGGGAAAGGATTGTCTAAGAATATTTTCACAACCTAAACAACAATAAATGTATAACAGCATCCGTGATCTTACCCGAAAGCCAAATACGGTTGCTAAAATTTAATCCACCCACCTGGCCATTTTTTAATCCTGCTACCAACACCTCCTTTCCTTTATTTCCGCCAACCGATCGAATGTATCTGATGTGGGAGTCAAGTAGCCACTCCCTTTGTCGTACTCCTCCAAAACTATAACATTGCAATTTCTTCTCTTGACATAAAATTAAGTTCTCCGTACACATCACGAGCAGACTGCATTCGAAGCTCTGAGTAATTTTGTCTCGCAAATGGTATTTAAATTCGTCTGTTTTCGTGTCACGTTGATAGATGATCACTCGGTCCGAAAATTGAATCTACAAGACAAATTGGGTTTCAATAATTCCGAGGGATGCACGTAGATGAAGGAGATTCTGTGTTTATGCGTACCGCAAGGGAATCTTTAAATATCGCCAATTTTTTTACGACATCTCGACATCGTATGCGCACATGGAGATCTCTCAGCAAGTTTTGGACCATTACATCTGTCATATTCATTCTGGAAAGAAATGCCTACGTAGTTACTTAGTATTTAAGATTCCTGGAATGCAGTACAAGATATAAAATAAGATAGTGCTACCGATAAGCATAGAGAGATTTGTACAAAGCGTGAACAACTAGTAACTGGATTTCATAGAACGTCAGTACTCCCCCTTGTGTCCCCACCACCTTCCCAAAAACAGCAATTCTCATCAAACAGTTCAGCCAGGAAAATAATTTATCCTTATGCATAAACTATTCCCTAAAGAAGTCCAAATTCTCTCAAAATACGTATTCAACATTCAAAGTTAGACCACAGGATTGAGATTGACAGAAATTGCCTGACTTATATACTGAAAATATCCGAGTGTACATTTATTTTATCATGTCGGAGCACTCATTAAAATGATGATCCTAAATAGCCGTATTTTGTTTACCCACCACTGAGCTCGTGTTTGGCTTAACGGCACAAGCCCAGACCCAGGACTCCTGTTCTGCCAATGTGGTCACTTTTATGCCTTCTTGGGTGAATACTGAGCAGGCTTTATTGGCCCCGGTGACTATGATGTATTCGCAATCACGGTGAGTGTGGGCGTAGACGAGTCTCAAAGGGTCGAATCCAATTGCTCGGTCTTTCATCAACTATTAGTACAACATTTATAGGAATTACGAAAGAACAAACTTATACCTTACAATTTCTGTAAGTTTGGATCAGAATATTTTACCATCAAAAAATATGCAACGATCCGTGATAAATAAATAATAATACGTACATAGGTACGACAAGAAAGTGAATGTACATTCAAAGTCTATAAACATTTCCCCAACTTCTACCGCACCAAAATTTCGTTCGCTTTGATTACAATTCTGATGAAAGTGCCAGTGAAGTGAAAGTTTTACATGTGGTTAGAATAAGAAAGGGGAAAGCAAGTAAAGGGAACGTTATACTTTCACGTGAGTGACTAAACCGCAGGTTTAGGACCGCAGGCCAATCTAACTTTGCAGATTTTAGTTAGTTTAATTTAAATTAGGTTAGGTCAAAAAAATCTGAGAAGTTAGATTGGCCTAGCGGTCCTAAACCTGCGGTTTCGTCACTTAAGTTATACTTTCTTGTCATAAACTATAAAATCTTGAGGTCTTTTAAAACCTGGTGACTCTGTTCGAAAGTCAAGAGAAAGGGTGAGAATACCTGTTTTCCGTGTATATTATAGAAAGAGAGCATTTGTCCCCAATCCGCGATGCAGAGCATATCTTGACCATCTTCAGGGGATCGACCCCATGCGACGCCCCAAACTGCAGAAATGGTTCCGCCAGGTCTCTCGATACGCGAATGTTCTGATCCACTCTGCACGCAACAATGTCATACACTATATAGATTACGTAAGTTATTCGCTACAAGTTAGTTAACATGAGACAATTATTTACTTTTGTCCGTATCGATACGACCCCATTAGCCAGACCAAGTGCCAAGTAGAGGCCGTCGCTAGTCCAAGAACACGCATTTATTTTAGCTGACACTTTATGTTTGTCGACGCTCTTTTTCTCCGGTGACCACAATCCAAAGTCGTTGACAGAACAACTGGCCAGCACCTGAGTTTGAGGATTGTAAGCCAGACACTGTATTGACTCTCCATGTCTGAAATATTTTAAATTAGTAATTAAGTCAAAGAATTTTCAGGCTTATGCATGACTTGCATGTATTCGCTGACTGCCTCAAAATCCTCCAAATAAGGTTTGACATTTATTGACAATTTAGAATTAAGGTTCTGAATATTTGAATATTATTTCTCATTTTTCCCTAAATATAGCTCATTTATTTTACCAGATATACGTAGAAAGATTTGCTTAGACAAAATTGTATTTATTCTACATAAAGGATCTTTCTGCCAGCTAAGTAATGTATTGTGGGTAGATATAATATTTTATAGCTGCATTTTCTGAATAAGTAAATGTTGAAATCATGAGTGAGTTCCTGTGAAATCATACACTTTGCCACATTCGTCCAATAGAATTATTATTGCATTATCAAATCAGTTTTCCAACTTTTTAGCGTGTCGCTCCAAATTGTTTTAATTTTGTCAAAACTACGAAATTCTTTCAGCATTATTATCTTTTCTAAAAAGATTTAAATATTAATATAACTATTTAATTGCCATTTTCTAAGAAATGCATAAGATGCAGTAGAGTCAATAAGGCGTGTTCATATCTGCTTTCTATTTGCCATTTTTACCACTGTTAGCTAAAAGAACCCACAGTGCCATTTGGATGGCCTAAGTTTGAGTGGACCATAAAACTAAATAACTTTTACACGTATTTCAATGCTCCTTGTAATGTGTTTGTCCAAATGACGACATTTTTGTCAGCACCTCCAGTTGCAAATCGTTTTCCATCTGCAGCATACGCAACACAATAAACAGTATTTTTGTGACCTGGAAAAAGAAACAAAGGTTTTATAGAATAACATTTCCAAATATTATACTAAAGAGGTTATTTTGCGTATGAAATGATGGTTTTAATGGCATATTGGAGAACCTTTCAGAGCTTGGATGATATTTCCTTCAGACACATTTATAACAAGAACACGCAAGCCAACAGCCGCAATCATTTGGGTCCCATCGGGAGAGAAACAAATGTCGTACACACTGAAAATTAGATATTTATAGTCCGATACTCATCGGTATTATAATAGTCATAAAATCATAATACACTTGCAATGTAATGTCAATGCAAACAGGTATGTAGGTAAGTGGCTACTTTTTTGAAAGATTTCGAGTTAAAGATTTATACATAAGCAGTAATGACATTCATGGTCAAAAACATTGTTTTTCCAAACAGTTTATTTATACACGACTTGAGTAGGGTGTTGAATAAAAAGGTTCTATTAAAAAATCGGAATCTGTAGCAAAATCTCATTTTCACCAAATATCATTCCAATCTATAAAGTATTTTACCACTTGTGTAGAGGGGAACCAGCACACTTGCTAATTTTGGAAAAATTAAGTGGACAAGAAAAGAGAAATATTTTTTCTGCGAATCATGTCATGTCATGTTTTTTGGCACTATCCCTTTTTTATAATGATACATCGACAAAGCGGGTGTACTGCATAATGATAACTTCTAAGGGACGAATGTATACGTACATAATGAAAGTCTTGCTAGGTAACTTTTGGCAATGGCAGACAAAATAACTTAAAATGAATCAGAAAAGTATTGAATATTGATGTGTAACAAATACAAGTTTCATTAAAATCCGTTCAATTGTTCCGGAATAGAACTTTTGTTAATGCAGTTACATGGAACAATGGAAGGACGAAGGATAGGACTCCTAAACGGAAATTAATTTGGAAAACCTACTCTTGGGTGGGTGGGGGGAGTACTTATTCCTAATAACTTAGGATTGTTTTACTGTTTACCAATAATAAAGTAAAATTAAATTGACATGTGAACTCAATCCAAAAATTATTTAAACATTTTGAGTAGTGGGGCTCAGTGGGAGACTAAAAAATTAAAAACATTTAAATCATATCTAGTATCAGGAAGGATCTACGGGGCGTCGGAGGAAAAGTCGGCTATATAGGAGTGATTCCATCAAACTCTTAAGAGATGCAATTTCATTTTGGCCATCCAACAGTCATTGCCATTACTAACTAAAGGCGCATTTACGAAGCATTCGTGGAATAATTTAATAAGTAGATTAGATTCAAAAGTATCAATTTCATCTGCGACAATTGGTTCGAGCCTTCTCTTACTTATTCAATATTGTTTTGGGTACTCTTGTTCGTAAACTTGCCTTCAAAATCAAAACAGGGAGAATGAATCGAAAATCGAATTACCAGTTGTCGCCGTTATCAGAGAAATTGATCTTTTCCACCCACAGCGTTGTTAGTCTCATGATGACGCGAGCGAAGGCTTAGAGTAGAAATAAAATATTAATAAATAGTTATGATGTTGAGAGAGTACAGAAGTGTTGCCGTCGAAGTAGCGTGTGTCAGTGTCAATAACTTAATTGGAACAGGATACCTCAGTGACTTATAATTTTCACTGTCATTTGAGATTCCATTCATTTCGTGTCACTTTAACTTTTTGTCTTCGGGTTTCAATCTTTTGTCACAGAAAGCATTTCGCGGACGTCAAAACATCTAATCATGAAGTCACCCTTTGGGTACTACAAATTCACGAGAGTGCACTTGAGTGCAGTGTAACGATCAAATTATTTTGCTAAAAACTAAACAATGGATTGCTGTATAAGTAGTATAAGTAGTAGTATATACCTTAAGGTACATCTTAACTGCTAATTACTTATTATGCAAATTCCCTTTCTCAGTCCCCTCCGCTGCAGCTGCAATGATTCTTTTAGGTACACAAGCAACTGTACTATAATATGTTATTGTACTAATTCATCACAGTTGGCAACCTAAATGAAAGATTTTGTCCGGTCGTGTTCTGTAAAGTTCGGTTGTCTTGTCAGTGGTAACAACGTCGGTTTCCAAAACAAATCATGACGCGGGTAGATTTTGAGCATGGCTTATTGATTTATAACCCGCTTCCGTGACCCTGAAGTAACGGTACTTTTATTCTTTGCAGACACCTTTGTTTGGTGGTCTGATTATTATCGTTTTTACTACAAGCATCGAGAGAAAATAATAATTATATTATAGTACACATGTTTACTCTACTAACGTATCAATCCATTGCCTTTCCCCTTCCCACATAATGTTTTCAGCATCCAATGATTCCAATCCATTATACTGTGCTATTTATTAAACACGTATTTATACTATGATGATTTCGGCTTGGACTGATAACTTATTGCCAATTTCAGATCAATATCCATTACGGAAGCCTAGGTAAGCGGAAAGCTACTCTGTCATCTATCAATTAAGTGGCCCATAGGAAGAGTATTAGTAGCGAGTAGAGTCTACCCTACTAGTAGCCACCAAGGATTTCTATTCCTCTGGTTCGACCAAATTGAAATAGTTATTGTTTGTGTAAGTTATATCGAACCTGTTAGGTAATTCTGTTAATTTTAATAGATGATTTGTCTTTACTATACTGTTGGAGAGGAAGAGGATATTTTTAATTTTACTTACACATTTACATTGTTTGTATGTAAGCTGAAAAGCAAAAGAGGGTGTCCATAAGGAAAATATTCTTTATTTTTGTTGTGAATACCAATTGTCAATGCTGCAAACGAAGTGGCCTTACCACGACCACAACTGGTGTCATCATATATATGGTAATAATAATATTACCCGAAGACACTAAGGCACTACCTAGTACTTTGTATATAAATGTAAATGACCATCCAATGTGTAACTGTGTCACTTGCCTGTGTAAGTGATAATGTAATGATAATGGGGTTGGGGATTCCCATATTCCCTCTATGCAAAATGCGGAAAAGTAATCTTTATTAAAATAAACTTTTTACCACTTTTCATTAGGAATAGTATGAATATAATAATTCCATATCTGCATTGTGATTACCACTGTACCATATAAATAATGGGTTGGTTATAAATGTTTGATACTTTGGTATTTATGATGTTAGTTCGAATCAAAGCATCTCGGTATGTGCACAGTAAGTACGCACGACTTACAGCAGCATAAGTCTTAATCCTAAAACTTATCTTCTTGAAACCTATCTAAACCACAATAATCTGCATTTCCACAGTATAACATCAACCCAGAAAATTATAGACTACGAAATCTCTAATATTTGCTTGCCGAAAAGACAACTTTCATGGATCTAAATAAGTCAACTTGGAATAAATATTCATTCAGAGAATAATCCATTGTATGCATTTTTGCAATAGATGTGGGGTGGGGACCAAATTATAGCTTTATTTATGCATAAGTGCCTAATTTAAAACATGAAACGACTTATGGACATTAATCTTAATATTAGAGTGACAATGACAAACAGTAGCACCAAATTCCTTGCTCACGAGACAAAGTCTAGAAATTTATAACTTTACTGCAAATAATTTATATTCAGACAAGCTATGAACAGAATATTTTAATAATTCCTTTTGGTTTGACTTACAAATAAACTTACTATATAGTAGTAGTAGCTCTAAAGGTGCGTACTCCGAAGATGTAGCTAAAATGTACGTTTGTCTTGCGTTTAATACAATTACAACCTGTTACAAGTGACTAGCACAGATATTCTAGGTAGTACATACAGAAATTGTCGGGATAAATAATTAGAAATATTCAGGTAGCAGTTCAATCAGTGGACGAAGAACTTACGACTTACCCAACCCACCACCACGTAACCTAAAATGGAATTTAGATGCATCTACCAGAAGGACAGACTCGTGTGTTTGCTTCTTTTCTCTACATTTTGTTGAATTCTAAAATGTTAAACCTTGGTTTTGTCACTGTACTGAACTATAGTGTTTCTCAATCTCATCATCACTCATCAGTTCTCGCAACAATGCAGCACATGGCTGGAGAAATACCGTTTCCTGTGTAAAAGTAAGAATCACAAATCCGATCTGGCCAGAATACACGATAAAATATCAATCAGCGTGTCTAAATGGTTGGAGTCTAGCTCTCGTCTGCTTCTCTGTATTAAAACTTTTATCACGACGGCTCCCTAAGTATAGTAGTTAGTATTTATGTGAATATGTTAATCATTAGGGAAAAGATTCTTATAGAAGAATGGAATGAAAGGAAGAGGATACAAATAGGATTTAAGTTATAGGTAGTAGTTCTGATCAAATAGATTGCACTCTCTTAGCACCCAATTATAATTGACAACAGATCTGAAAGAAATATTTGTAATGAAACAATAGAATGGACCAAAGACATTTTTCGTTAACGATATCAGGTATACTTCATTTGTTTCCGGTTTCAAGATCTTCTGAAAATTTGACAGGTTGTGGCGATGCCGGGGTTGGTTCATCCTGAAACAATGGATTTTTGACTTCCATATCTCCAGCCTAATAAATAAAAAATCCTTGAATGAAATTCAGAACTCAACATCTGCGGGTTCATCTTTAACAGTTAAGAAGTAGCATCAGGGATAATGTACCGGAGCAAGACCCGGGCACTCATAGACGGTGTAGTCCCCTTCCTCATTGTCGTCGTCACTCTCCACGTCGGACTCGGCCGAGCCTTGTCGGTCACCCTGCAAAGAACTCTTTTGCAAAACAGCCATTTGTTGTTTCTGATGTTGGTAGTGATACATGTGGGCAGATTGGGCTAATTTCCTGTCACCGCCGCAAGGACTGACATCCTTGCTCGGTCCAGTCACTCCGTATGCAGGATAATCCACATCTGCTGCAGCCTTCACTCGCTCATGGATCCTTGAACACCCAAACACAAATATAAAGGTTCATTCTGATTCGAATCAAAAAGGTCATGATGGAGTGTTTTGATTTGTACGAGAAGAGTCAAGATAAATATATTTTATTTCTACAGAATAAGGAATAGAATCAATTGATCATGCGACGGTAATGGAATCGATTGACTATAGCAATTGAAAATTAAAAAATGTCACAGTGTCACCTGGCACCTACACATAGTTTGCAGTTTTGTTTGTTTGTGGTACCTAAATTGACATTCCATAAACCACAAAATTTTTGTTCCTAATATAAATACATTATGTACATATACAAGTACATATTATATACATAGTGTAGTATAAATATAAAATAAATAAATAACGATCCATGCATATGCATTTAAATGTACCTGTACCAACAAATTCCTGCAGCGACGACCCCAACAACAGCTGCGGCACTGCATCCAGCAATCAGAGCTGCAATCGGGAAATCAAAAAGTGTAAGGACATTTTGCAAAGCGAGATGACATTATTAATTTGCAGCCACTGTGCTAAGAGCTATGCTGACTAACCAATGTAGTAGATATCGGTGTATGGATATGCAGAATTCGGATCTCCAACACGGTAAACGGGTGAATCGACAGAATGTTCATGTGCTATAATGTTGCTGGGCTGATGCTGATGACTAACTTCAGAATGATGTATCATTTCATCCGGGATATTTTTCTTCATAAATCGATTTTCCGGTTCAGCTTGCCAGTTACCTAAATCTTTTTCCTCCCGTTGCGCGTTAACAGGATCATCTTTGTTTATGGAAGCAGGATGATCGGAGAAGGTACGATAGTTGATACTGTTCCCCACAGCGTCTCGGTTTGCTGGCGGATGGTCCGGAAAAATATTTGGAAACTGGTCTGCATCCAAGAAAAATCTTATGTCGTCCGGTTTATATCCAAATTGCCGAGGCATGTTCTCAAATGATTGTTTCGACAGCATATCCAATCCGAAACCAGTCAGGTAGTCCAATTGAGGTAAATCAAACTCCGACGAGAATCCAGATTCCCTTCTACTTTCCATTCTCCTCAACTTCTCGTGGGATGCCAAAGAGGCCAGACGGTCAATCAGCGCTTCCTCGTCTTCATCTGCAGCAGCAAGAATGCAAAGTCCCATTTCATCAACCTTTGCCAATTATTAATCTGAAACTAACTACAACGGAGCTTTCTGAGAAAGATACTGTACACATCTAAGAGTTGGGACTTTAATAGGGCAAAATTTGAAGGTCATATATGACGATGGAAAACGTTCATGCCTGTTTTATCATTATTATATAGCCTCATCATTTGAATTTGAGGGCTATGGTGTGATAATTTATTATGTACAATTTTTAGGGAGCTAATAGAAATATAATTATTAATTAACCAGCAGGACAGGAATATGAATCTTATCTTATCGCATAACGTAATGTGAATGTGATATTGGTATGAGGGACAGATTTTCGAAAAGATGAAGTGCACGAAATCATTTTTTGGAAATAGTAAAAAATTTGGCAAAACTGGTGTTTTTTGCTACCTCCAATTTTAGATTGGAGAAAGCTTTCATGTGCCCTAGTACTTTCTGAGGGCTATCGAAAAAGCTGCTATCCAACCTATCCAAACTGCTTATCTCCGCGCAGGGATATGTCGCAGTGAAAGTGAAAGCAGCTCTAGGACCTTACATCGAACAACAAATATGTTTTATGCGAACATGTTAACTACTGTGAAGAATGAATTTAAATAAAAACAAACCTTGGTACATATCAAGCGCTGATTGGGAAAGTACAGCTTGTAGAAGCAAAAGTATCCCGAAGCCAATTGAAGAAAGTGACATGATGGGACCTTTCTTCGAAAACTTGATGTGATTTAGGAATGACGTCGTAAACTCGGACAATGTTGCTTACATCATAACTCTTCTATAATAGAATCAACGTTTTATGTACTTTACACTTTGTGAGTATCAATCAACCTTCTGCAAAAACACGTTATGAACTAATTCAACTGATTGCTGTATTACATCTGAATTAACTTTGAAAGCGAAACTGCCCTGAAAGTTAAGACACAGTAGGCGTCTATTTATAATTTTACATAAAATAAATACATACGCTGAGTCGTTATTTATGAGTGATGGGCTGAAGGCAGGCAGGCAGGAGTGCGTAGATTAAGTGCGAGAGTCACACTAAAATGGTGAGCGAGTCAGTCAACCGCAATGGTTTTACGTGAGGAAATGACGACGTCAGTCTACAAATGCAACTCGTCGATGTTGTCTAAATGTGCTGCTGCTCCCGAGCCTCAATTACTGGTGTTGTGTGATGGATGTCAGCAATTGACAACTGTTAGGTATACTTACGAGTACTCACTAACGGCATTCATGCAAAAACAAACAAATGGACGAAAACACGAGCCTGCCTCTCTCAAAGTCACAAACCGTCAAACCCAGTAGCAGCACAGAAAAGAGTTTAATCCGCTAGACTTCTCCGATTGACAACTGTAACCATATTTAGATTTTGTCAGTGATATGTGCTATATACACAGGTGCACTTCTCCCATACACTACTGCATCACATAATTATTATTTATTAAATCCTTCGAATGAAGCTTAGTACTCGTTTGCCATTACTGTGTTGCTTTTCGGATATATGCATATGTGTAAAGCAAGTCTTGAATTGTCTCCTGTGCACACAAGGATAGGGATTGAATGTAAATAGTCGTTCAGAGATTAGTTGAGATGAATCGATATAGATCTGTTTCATAATCTGTCTGTTATTGCAACAGCGATCAATAACAGAGGAAGATCTGGAGCTCTGCTTCAACTCACGAAATCCTGGATCCGAGTTATGCCTCGAGTTTGCGGACTCCATTCCTCCTCTCCTACTGCCTACTTGTTGTACCGAGTTGGACTTAATCAATAATTTGCTTACGTCATTTTTGTCCATAATTTCCTTCCCACTACTCATACCTAAGATAATGTATCGTTACCGACAGGAAAACCAGGAATTTATTTATGTCTATATGTACGTTAATGTACCTATACAGAGCACATGCACTGAGCACATTATATTATATTTACTATATGATAAGTATCACATACGAAGGCAATACTAATATATACATGTATACTTTACCTAGACCTAAGCTAAGCTAAAATAAAGTAACCTAACCACTGTATCTTCATCCCCTACTGTTAATACATTTAATTAAGTATACTACGTATAGTATTCTAACAATCGAAACCAGGCTGGGAAAATTCGCACTTTTCATCATCCATGTACACAAATAGTATCTTTCATAGCATTTTCGACATGACTAGATAAATAATAAATACCATTTCTCTTGCCTTCCTCCACAAGAAACTTTCACTTCACTTTGATGAAAGATAAGAGTGAAAGTGAAGTAAAAATCTAGGTGTTGCGGAATGGCCTAGGGTGCACCCTGTACAGCAACCGCGGGTGGGTGGTGTACATGTTGTCTAATAGGGTGTAAAAGCCAGATAGTCAAACCGAGTCTTCTTATTGGTAGTTAGTCTGGAGCTGGGAGAAGCTGTCATTGCCGTATTTTCGTAATTAGTATTGATTTGCCTATCTTGGTTCTATGGAACCATATCATGGTTCAGAATCCCTAAGTCTTTTCGTGTAAAAGTCTGTACACTCAGCAAAGCTGTTCCATGATTAACTGCAAGTACGCCCTCGCGGCTTGAGCGGTAGTGTACTTATTAATAGTAGATACTATGATCGCCCCGGATACACACACAATCTGTGGTATATGTGAATGAAGAACTCTCGTATACATTGTGAAAGGACAATGAAAGATTTTAACTGTCAAGTATATTAATACCAGCGTCGAAAGCTGAGCAGGAATCTCCTCAAGCCAGCTATTGCCGTCGGCTCGTTTAATTATATTTAATGTCGAAGAATACTTGTCTTTTAAAATGAATAATTTTTTTACTGGACATTGTCATTATTTTTATTTTTATTTTTAAAGTCTAAAGGCATGCGGTAAATGCGATTCCACCATGCCAATAGTTTTCGATAAACAGGATGAATACCTTTAAGACAAAAAATCCAAAAAAGCCATAAAATCAACACTACTCATTTCTCACATTAGCATTGGAATCAGGAAGCAACACTAAATTATTATTTCATGATATTATTATGACGACTATTGTACCTTGTACTTTGTACCTAGTAAGTACCCTGATTCTAAAATTATAAGGAAACAATTAATTACTGTCAGCTAATATTGAATGATTTTATATGATAGATTAAAAAAGGAACTATTGCAGCCAAGTTTATTCATCTTATTGTGTTCAATTTGTAATTAGTTCACCACACTGACGTAAGTAAGTATCTAATGAATAAAATTTTAGAGGGGACGAGTAGAGTGAGCGTTGTAATATACTATGAAGTATAATATATACATACATACAATAATATTTTATCTTCTATTTATATTCCTGTGTTGATCTATTTGCTAAAGCTAATTAATAAAATGTTGCAAAGATTTGATTGTGCTATTTGAAAAACAATCAAAGTCAGTTGAGAAAAAATCTTTAAAGTTACTTTCGTTACATACAATAATACTAAAATTATTATCAATGCAAGCACACTCGCTGAGAGTGCAACATAATCTATAGTTACGTAAAATTAAAATTACAGTTTTAATTAATTTGAACACTGCGAAAAATCCTTTATCATTACGTATAATTAAAACTGAATATTATTATAATTAGAACACCTAACTATGTACACTCACAATATATAACATTAGAAAGTAGTAGAAAATGTCGAATATAGTGGATTTGAATAGTTCACAATAAAATGCGCTTAACGGATATTGCCAGAAGCAAGGCAATTATTAAGAGAGAACCAGTCAAAAAACATTACCGCTTCTTGCTGTCCAGCTTTCGGGAAAATAAAATAGATATTGTATTGACACGGACAACTACAATATTATACAGTTTATGCTTACGACTTTTTATATTCACTTTAGTATTCAGCAATTGGAGTACAGCGTAATACGAACATACGACGTAGGAACAAATCCTTCCTCCAAGGAATTTTGTCGTCGCACTCTTGTCCATCCATCGCCTTGATCCAATTCCACTACAAACAATTGCTCATGATCCGCCATTGGAATACTTCCTTCTGACGTAGCTGTATATTAAAAGTAATAAATACGACAATTTTAGACAAGAAAAACATTGAGGCAAATGTTTACCACGCTTTACCACTGCCTACTACAATACGACAATAGTACAATCGTGTTGATGTTGATAATTCTTTGTACCAATAAAACATGTTTCAAATAATATATCGGTATGAAAACAAAATCACTGAAAACAGTTTATTAAGTTACTCTACCATATTTTTAACCCACCAAATTAACCATCATTAATTAAATTTCACCACATTGATTGTGATTCGCTCTAAAAATAATGTACTAATAATAACATCCAAAAATCCAAACCTATCATAATTCTTAATATCATAATAATTCATTCATTCTGAAACTTATTGCAAATAATATTTATACATTGAAACTAGTTAAGTAATAACAATTCTCAACAGGATTCTCCATTATCATTGACTTCCATACAAATACCAATTGAAAGAACTTATATCTTACCTTCAAAAGGATACAGTGCTTCACATGTCCCCAATACAGGGAGTGGATCCTGATCATAGAAGTCTGGCACTTCGGCGTCTATATGTTCGAAGTCGGAATCAGGTAAAGATGTATGTGAAGTGCTTATACCAGACTCTGGACTATTTGATGATCTGCATAAGTTACGAACTTTAATTTCTTTTACCGATAATACCGAATTCGTACATTACTTTTTGTGGAGCATGAACTGAAGTTGCTTCTTTTTTAAAATAATATAACAAAATAAAAGACAGGCTTTGTTGATAAATGTAATAACTTGAAGTATGAACTAAAGTTATATGCTTCTTTTTTTAAATAATATAACAAAATAAAAGAAAGCTTTGTTGATAAATGTAATAACTTATGACGCTCACTAGACATATCAGAAACAATGGATAAAGAAAAATGTACCCGTGAGACTGAAGGGGTGTTCCCGGGGCAGACGGCTTTTGATTATTTTGACTCAAATCTGACGCACTACGGCTTAAAGATTCGTCTGAGCCACTACTACGATTGTGTGAATTCCTAATTCCATTTGAACCACCGGGTGCATATCCTTGTAACGGAGCTTGTCCCATATCCATTTCTGCTAAATAAGATTGATATCGTTGTGACTCCTGCTGAAGTTTTGCCAGACGTTGTACGCTCTCTCTTAATTGTCCTTCAATCGCTCCGGGATCACCCAATTGAGGATTCGATTGATACACAGACTGCATTTTCACAAGACCATCTCTGCAAACACAAAGATATGGTTTATGTACATTGAACCATTGCTCTCGAAAAATATTCCTCTGAAGCCTTCTAGTCTATATTACTTTGCAGCATTTTCTTGTTGAATTTTGGCAGCACATTCATCAATCTTCTGTTGTAAACGCTTGCGTCTTTGATTCGGAGGAAGCTCGCTGTAGTCGTCCTTACCATCTCCTGAGGTTCCAGGCTGCAATGCAAACGATTATAAACAATTTTGAACACTAATTACTTGAAACCTTGATACTACTACAACAAATACCTTATGAACCTAAAAAAAATTCAACAGCTTTACGCTTGTTGGGTTTATGCACAATCCTCCGAGAACTATTATAGTCTAGATTTCAGATGTGTTATACAAATATTTTAATAGCTTCAAACAAACCTTATTATTGCCGAAAATGCCGAATAGTCCAGAGCGCTTCTTTGATTTTCCTGAAGATAAAGTTCCTTTATAAGTAAGACTTGAATTCTCAGGCCTAAGTGTATTAGGGTGACCGTTTGTTTGAACATAAGGGGCTTCCCCACATTTAATGGCACTTAAATCATCGAAAGGAATATCTTCCGGAGGCTGAAATCCTGATTTGAATCTATCCACTACCAGCTGAGCGTCCTACAAAATTCATCAAAAACACATATTTGTTGGTGAAAACTAGCACTAACGATATGCAATTGGTAGACTTTTATTTTTGTTTGAAGTTTGAATAATAAATTTAGGCTCACTAGTCTTTCGTCGATTTCGTTCGCGGCTCGAAGAATTCCTTCAAGACATTTATTAATGATGGGGTATACATTTTTCTCTAAGTCGGCGGCATTGTACATGTTGCTTCTAACACACTTGATTCTTCTATCATCTACATCCTGTAAACCTTGGAACACTGATGGCATCAATACCTTGTAAAAACTATTCTGCATTTCATTGGTTTTGTCCAACTAAATCAGCAAGAGGATACAAATATTAAATTCACGTTTTTTAAAATCAAAGATAATGTCTAAAAACTAACTCACCTGATTTGCATATTCTTTTTTACTGTCTTCACACTGCTGAGATTTGTACAAGGATTGAAGCCTTTGCTTTTCTACTTCAGCCCTCGATAAATTTAAATCTGCATCTGCTCTCTGAAAACTATCTAATGCCTTTTCGGATTCCCTAAATGCCTTTTCGTAGTTTTTCTTGGCACGGTCAAGACTGGCGATTTGATTCTGTAAGTTATTTTGATGTCGAATGCCCTCGCTAAGATGTTTCTTCTTTTCATCTTTAAAATCTTTAACTTTTGAAAATATCTCTTTGAGGACAGTTGCAGTTATCGATTCAGCAATAACTTCATGTTGGCCAGCCAAATCATTCATTTCATTCAGCATATCTTTAAAAGCTCTACATGCTGTATACCTGGAAAAGAAAACATTTAAAATATATTTTATGGCTGCTCAAGGATATTAAACAAAATAGAATTAGTAAGCCAATAAATTCTATAATTACAAATTCTAGTGTATTACAAAAATGCATTGCATAATAAATATCCCAAAATTATTTGGTTTATTCGACACCCTAGATAACTTTTAGTTAACGTGATGTGGTTTTGCTTATACTCAAGACTCAATCAAGATCACTCATCTAACCAGGTGATGACGTGGTGCATGCGACATGCGATACTCATGAATATAATATGATTCATCTTGGGCTTTCCGATCTCGCCACCAAAAACAAGGAATTTGGTAGGCAAAAAATGTTTGAAATAGCTATTTTATAGGTCGAGACAGTACTTTTACGAAGATTCTCGCTTAGGGGGTAAACATTGAAAGAAACCAAAACCTATTCGAAAGTATTTATAACATACATTCAAACATTGTGCTCCTCAGACTAACCAAACGAAACTAAACCATCTAGTGAAAAGGGAAAATATCCGATAAATGAAAAGATATGTTTAGCCTCAATTTCTTTAGATATAAAAGAAAAATAATCTATCGTCGTTTGATAGATGTTGTATACTATTAGGGTACATTATAGAAATAAATAGGTGATAGTAAGACGCTAACAACACTTACACATAATAAACATACTTTCTCGCATTATTACTGTTGTTAAGTTTAATACTATTATATAATGTTTAAAGACTCTTGATTCTGAGAATGACCTTTAAGGTCATTCCATTCTTCGAATTGTATCCAGGAATATCATCATTCTAAAATTACAACGTAACAAAAGTACCTACACTCTCAATCTAGTCCGACTAATTAATTGGGTAATGTGTAGATTGTCATTTTCTGTGGAAATAAATAATTATTATTGTGCTGCTATTATTGAATTAATATAGATTTACATGTTCTATTCACAGCCTTTCTTAAACACAAAGCCTTTTCTTTAAACAGATCCAATTGAAATTAATTGGCCAAATATACGAAATGGACAAAACACTAAATACATATATTATACTAGGGATGTTAAGAATTTCGAAATGTTAAGACACTTTGTACGGGCTTGCGCAATCCTCATATTGGGGAGAACATACGTACATACTTGCGTTCACCAAAACACGATTATATATAGTATAATGTCCTTATTTGTTAACAAAAGCTTCGCTTCAATCCATAGCTAGCTCATTCATTGTTCAATTTTCGTACTGAATTGTGTATTGGAATTGCTAGACACACGAGACCATTCAAATAATTTATCTATATAATACTCCATAATACTTAATTTCTACTGCATAGACCATTTGTGACTATATGCAAGAATTGTAGAAACAGTGTAGAAGATTGACCTGTATTGGAATACCACCAAGGACATATCATAAATGATCTATGTCACAATGTCACCATTTAATTAGGATACTTCTATTTTATCTTGATGTAACTTGACTGGCAAGCATCAATCCGTATTCAAGTATTGAATGCAAACATCTTAAAGTGAGCACTCACTGTATGTATGCTATTTGTTAAGTTGCATTATTAGCCGTCATTACGACATGGATTACTAGAATACATTGCATAAAATACACCACAAAAACACGACAGTATTTTCCTGGACCGTGAGCTTGGCATATACTTTACACTCTTAACTTAACCAACGCCACCGTAATATCACACAAAAAATACTGTGTATGTGCCTAGTTCTATCAATAACACTTACTGAATGTCTTCCTCTTCCTTCTTCTTAGGCAGATAAGTCTTTACTAGCTTCCTGCAAACAATAGACAAATGCGTTATTTGAAATTCCGAATGGTAAATACGGAGAAGAGCTTGATATGATGAACTTATGAAAAAACGTTATCAGCATTAACATGAATCTTGCTTCACATTCAAATGTCAAAAAGTAATTCGATTAAAGTAAATAAATAAAAAATATTCTTTCTTACCTTAACTTTCCAGCATATTCGATTTCAATACTCGCTCTATCCCGCATAAAGTGCCCATACTTTTCCAAAAAATCTATACCCTTTTGGGTATGCTGAGAAACATTATCGTATTGATCCTAAAAAACAAATTCTTAGTAAACACACAAAAACAACGAACGGTAAAGAGGGATTTTTTCACTTTAATTATTACCCAAAGTTCAGTTCCCCAGCTCATGGTAGAAAACGCTTGATCTCCATACAACTCTTAATTAATATTGAAGCCAAAATACAATCATTTAAGACTATGTATGTGTTTTACAGTGTCCAGACCCAGGTTTTATTTCTTTCCAAACTATAACCTGCAAAAGTTAAATTAATAAAAATAGTTACAAACTGCAAATGTTGAATATCAATATTAAATAATTAATTTAATAACACGAATGAAATATTATTTTCCGTAAATAGAAGAAATCAATTTACTTATCACTGTGTAGTGCCCAGTATGTACATAAATTATTTACAAGGCTTTAAAAAATTATATGGCCCAAGAAATAAATACTACAACAGACAGAGTAAAACTTAAATCATAAATAGTTATGATAATCCTCAACTCCTTGCACTTATTTACGTCGTCTTTAAAATTTATCCTGACAAATTACAATCAAAATTTTCCCTTTGTAATCCTTGCTGAATTATAATTTCATTAAGGGTGCACTATTTTCACTCATGTTCCAAATTCCAACTAAAAGTACGAAGTGGATTCAACAGTCAGCAGTGCAGTAGTTGGTAGTACAGAAGTAAAATTAAAACGAACAACCAATAACTTCAAACTTCTGGATCTTATTATAAATTAAGCACATTTTAAAATTTCGAATGATAAAGGAAGCAAATACAATATAATGTCAAATGTGTACGGTATGTTGTTATGATTAATGACGATTTAAATTCAAGATATGAAAGATGTGTTTCTGCACTGCACACAACAACATTTTGACTTTGGTTTTAAAAAAAATGCTAACTTGCCATTGCCATTATTGTCATTTACCACTTTGCACCAAACATTCATTTATGCTGTTTATTGGTCTCGTTATGTCTGCATCACGAACAAATTAACTAACTACATAAAAAAGACTTACTTGGGTTTATTTTTTGATGATTTTGAACTTTCGACGTGAAGAGTTGAGAGCCCAGCCCCAAATTTAACTATGTACCTCGGTGTGTTACACTGCAATATGTCATAGCACAAGTGTCCTGTTAAAATAAAACTTTTAATTACTGAGCTAATCAATCAGTGATCTGCAGATAAAAAAGTTCAATTAGTAAGTGGATAATAAAACTACTAAATCAAACACCAACTGATTATAACAGAACGGATAGATTTATTATTGTGACAAACTTTATCATTTAGAAGTTGGTTTCGGATGTTGACGTTACACAAACTTCTTTTACGTTGGATTGGATATAACAATATCAGAGTGTGTGTAAAGTGTGTATATAGTGAGTATAGTGTATAATTTTATGCCCTGCTATATACAAGTTTGCAATACCAAAATACCAACCATTATTGCATAGATAGGTATCTCAAATTGTGAGTGTAGTTTATAACACATACTCCTTTAATATGGGTAGTATATAGATGTGATACTGCATACCTCACCTTCCACTATTATAGTGCATACAGTGTACTACTATACTACACTATATCTAGCTTGGCTATATATAATGCTACTATCATATACATTGTTGTGGATTGTTATATGGACTAGCTTGTGGATACGGAATCCTGTTTTTATAGTTTCTATATACAGTATGGGGTAACTGAAAGTTATCATAGAACTTTAAGGTTCAAATCAAATCAAATCAAAGCTTTACTGTCAAGTTGCTTCAGAAATATCAATACATGATATACACTGTTCTCCTGCCTCAGACATAAATTACAATTTGATAAACATATCATCGTAAGCACCACTAACAATAAAAATAATGATAAAGAGGTAATGTCAAATAAATAATAACTTAGTGTAGTCAAGTAGCATAAATACATACCATTAAGGTTGGCTTCAGTACGTTGGCTTACTATGTATTATCCTACTCTACCATCCGCACCATAACTCGAGTAAAACCAACCCGAATTTGAAAATGTCAACT
>JABASH010002415.1:0-20240 GCA_019776445.1 Tomocerus maximus
TTTACTCTGTTCCATCTAGCCGAATGGTATGCCAATGATTTAAGAAATAATATGTTGATATGTATTAAAGTAAACAGTTGTATGACATACAGAGCAGCATGAAAAGTTGTAAACCAGTTATACTACTTTCGTCTTGTAAAAATTACGTTTCTCTTTTCATGGGTAAAAGTCATAAAGAGCTGACAAAGCGGAGACCACATTATAATCCAAATGGCCTTACTTTAGATGCTTTGTGCAAAGTGTAAGCATCTATGTTAACTCTTTATTTCGCTTTAAGTAGCTTATTGTGTGAGCACACGTAACTTAACTTTCCATGTCATTTTATTTGTAATTATTTATATGGTTGTACACAGCAGATAAGTCACAAAACAAATGAATCAGGTAATCAATAAATTCAGTTTTATTCTTATATAATGTCGGTCCGACCGATTCAAAATGGTGTTTATAGTTTACAATTTAATACTGCACGCACTTGTAAATAGAATAATTATATCTGATTTCACTCTTTATGCATTTTATTAGCCAAAATGATTAATCTTAGAAAGTGTACACGGCCCCCTTTACTCGGGCGAGCTTCTGTTATGGCTTGCCGTTCGTTTAATAATATCCAATAGGGACTAGCTCTACACCTGCAGTTATTGAATTTCGTCGTATTACGCAATCCCCCTGAATCCCCGCAATTCCAATTCCAAACTAAATTAGTATTATTATAGGTTCCTTGTATTCAATTAATCTTACCTACAAAATAAATAATGCGAGCAATTCGAAATGTGCTTTGTGCAACAAAAAGTTTTAAACTTATATTTGTGAGCTACATTCTTCTGTAGTAAAATAATTAGTACATAATTAAAAACTCAAGAATTTTTTCATTTCTCTGTGATTTTTGTCACTCTCAGTGCCAGTCCCAAACATAATGCCTCCCGATAAGAAAAATGAGAAAAAAGGCCAAAAACCCCACACCAAGGCTATGGATATCACATTTAAGATTTATGACAGTTGTTCAAGGACAATGGATTCGTTGAAGAAATCTCTTGATGCTATCAATGACAATTACACAGAGCAAGATAAAGTTGTAAATTTTGGTGTGGGTTACGTTGAAGACAAAAGACTGACACATGGACTGTCATTGGGGGCAATGAATCAAGGAGTCAAAGTTTATGGAGGGACAGATCTTTTGTTTAATCCTAGTGTCCAAGTAAACTTTAACCATAATATATCTCACTCTCAAATAACTAGTTTTCTGATATGATAACACACAGATTATATTTAATCTAGGAATACATACATGTTACAAAATATTACGAAGTTCATCGATACAGTTGGTCAGGAACAAAGTTACCATCAGTGACAACAACAAAGCGTTTCACAAAGCTTATTTACATGCAACAGACGGCTGTAAAGGACAAACCTAGTGGCGAGGGCAATCGAGGCGAGAACCCGGAAGCTAAAGAAGCCATACCAGGAAAATTAAAGACGGGGTATTATATCGGTTATAATCCTGGAAAAAGT
Source organism: Tomocerus maximus (assembly GCA_019776445.1). Classification (NCBI taxonomy): domain Eukaryota; kingdom Metazoa; phylum Arthropoda; class Collembola; order Entomobryomorpha; family Tomoceridae; genus Tomocerus; species Tomocerus maximus. The sequence goes on from JABASH010002415.1 coordinate 1,510, forward strand.
ATCTTTTATATTCTCAGAGAAGACTTCTCTCTTCTTATGGATTCAGTGTCTGCTGTCCCGATTTCAAAAATAATTTATGGAGAGCTAAAAGCTAAAGATGAAGTTCAATTCGACTTTTTCATTATCAGCGTCCATACTCTTTATGTAACTGCAACTGCACTATAATTATATACATAAATAAGTTATCGTCTATATTGAAAATTTACTATAGACAATGATGAGAACTGAAATACTTTTCAGAAATATACCTTTCACCCAGTAAACAATGTGGTGTCTTTGCAAGAAACAATAAAAGCATCAGATATTGAAGCGGAAAAAGCTTGGGTAGAACAAACATGCTTTGATAACCCAATTGAAGAGACGGGAAGCAGAAAGCAATGGATGTACTTAACTTACAAACAGCATTGCACAATTATTGATACCAACGGAAGATTTCATGGCTCGAAAAAGTTCCTCCACGAGCACAAACTCACGGCTATTTCCGCCAGTGGGGCTTCAGATTACATTGTAACTGGAGATGAAACAGGGTTACGTAAGTTGCTTCAAATCAATACAGCTTATGAGTAAAATACCTTTCTTTCACCTATTTTATTTTTATTTATCACGAATTTGTTGATGTGCAAATTTCTAGTAAAAATGTGGGGACAACGATGGGCTTACCTGACCCAGATTCGTCCTCATACAGCGCGTGTTACCCACATCATAGAACACCCAAATGGTCAAGCGGGTAAAATACATTTCAGCACGATTACAATACAACTAAGACATCAGTAAAATTAAGAAATTATGTAGTTGATTAAATGATATTATGTTTCAGCACTTTCATTTTCAAGAGATTTGACAATGTTTGCCTGGAGTTTCAGCAGTCGTAACAAAGTAAATAATCAATTAACACTATAGCTAAATTAACATGGTTTTCTTCAAGTCCACCGTATTCTTGTTTGCAACTTCGTAGTTAGAATCTATGAAAGCCCCTGAAATAGTCGAATATGTAGCAGTAAACAAGATCAGGAAAAGTGTTATGGTAAAATGGACCCCGTAAACTAAGCCTTTTGAAGATGGACGTTATTCACTATCTCCATACACCACTAAGGTTAGATTATCCACGAATTTAATTTGAAAAAGTTGAATTAATCCTATGAATGGTACTTGTCTTCCATAGTGCTCCGATGACTGAAATGCTATTGACAATAAATCCTTCGTATCCTTTGCGGTTAATTTGTTCCAGTTCGGATAATACAATAAGGATTATTAATCCCTCTACTGGAAATTTATTGGACACTGCACTCATTTTACCCAAACAGCCACCATTAGAGAGTTTTGCATACATACCCCAAAATGGTAAAAAGCTTTAGTATTTATGATAAGAAGACATACTATATACGAAGATATAAATATACGAAAAATTGGCAAATTCATTTTCGATTTTCTTAGAACTTCTGTACTCAGTTGTAAAGACGGATGATATTGGAACTTCGGAAATGCAAGTTTACGATACCACACAAAATCCAGCTAAACTTAAACACACTTGGAAGGATTCCACATTGGATTCCGCGATAACCGCTATTGCCTTATATGATTATATACCTAGCATTATGTGCGTGGAAATAGGAATGAAATTCGCCACTAGTATGAAATCAATTATACTCGATTCTTTAAAAGTATAAAATACTTTAAGAATTTCTGCTTTCATGTAATTTCACAATTTTTCTATAGGGCATGTAACAGAATTTGGCGGAAAAGCAACATTCATCATAGCTGGAAGGAGGGATGGAGGGGTATCTAGAATAAATATGAATACTGGTGAAACAGAATTTTGCACAATGGTGAGACCGTTATCCGCTCAAGGAAGTAAACCTAATCCATATCTACCTATGCATATACTTATTACTCATGTTTTTTCCGTTTTAGTGTCACTCAACCCACGTGCATCAAATTTCCACTAATCCCGAGCTTAATCAATTTGCATCGTGTGGAATGGATCCTTCAGTACGAATATGGTACGGTAAATTTACCTTTTTTTTAAGGAAACACAGGAACATTCATAGCATTCATTCATAGCATTCATTCATATAGCCATTCTTCATGATATATGGAAAATGATTTACTTCCCACAGGAAAGTTGCTATAAATCAAGAGGAAGTGTTTGTGCCCCTTATCAACATATCCTGGAGTCATCCTCTCAGTCATGTTTTCATTGTCCGAGAATCAATTGCCTTGGCGTTGACTAAAGAAGATATTACTGTGCACAAAGTTGTTATTTATGATATACTGAAATCGGGTAACCTACAATCACTTTTTGATTTTTTCAAAAAAGGTTCTGTAAAGGTTTCTATGTATTTTGTTTCAATATTTTTAGAGAGATTTGACCATAAGACTGCTTACGCGCACGAGAAAGAGATTGTTTCTTTGTCGGGTTGCAGAACATTGAATATATTTTGCTCTGCTTCGAAAGATGAAACATTAAGAATTTGGAGCAATACCAATGAACTTGTCAGGGTACAGCCATGATGTCAATAAATTAAAGTTTCATATATAAGTGTGGTAACATTAAAAATGGATTGTTCTGACAATCTAGTTAATTTGCTTAAACTGGGTACCCTCGTGTGCTGGCTTCGCAACGAAACAAGGGGATTTGTTCGTTGGTATTTCAAACGGTATTCATGTTGTTCCAGCGGACAAATGTGAGACAATTTCTTAATTTTAGATCCCGTTTACAGAATACATTTGATTATATTATTCATGGTGTTCATAGATCTTTCAATAATTTACCGTAATCGTGTGATGATGGGAGGTCTGACTGCTGGACGAAAGGAAAACGAAATCCCGTTGAATACAGCCAAAGCTGCACAGGATCAGCGGATGTACTATATATTTGAAGAATTGGAGAAACGAGAAGCTGAAAGAAAAAGAGGAGACGAAGAGGTTGAAGATAAAGGAAGCAAAGTGGTCAAACAGAATATTCCTTCCGTGGAACCGTTTCAAGAAGCTCAAGATTCACAGCGGGCAAAAGAGATAGAAAGACTCCATTTTTTACAGGATGATCTGATGTTGATTGTCGAAGGGAATCACCCCATTGACAAAACCGTTCAAGATCCGAGAACAATGACCAAAAAACAGTGGGATGACTACGGAAAATCTATTTTCAAGGATGATGGAGTTGGAGATGACAGAAAATATTTTGTTTCCGAATCCAGATTGGCTGTCATGCAAAATATGAATAACATGGACAAAGAATTGAGCAGCTACGATGCAGTGATGTGAAATATAATTTTGTCAACTGTATAAATAAAGCCATTGCAATAATTACAAGGTATTCTAAAAGCATTCGGGATTGTCATATTTTCTTATAAAAAAGATTGTCATATTTTCCCTTATCTTGTCGACAAGGGAAAATAACTTTTCTCCCAAACCATTCTCCCAAACCTTTTCTCCCAAACCAATAACTTTTCTCCCAAACCAAACCAAACCTTTCTCCTTTGATAACTTTCTCATTTATTTTCTCTTTGTCCCGTGAGGAATCCTTGAAAGAGCGGTCGAGGTGTTTTGTACGAGTTGGTGAATTCCAATCCGAAATGTTCTATCTCTCTTTCTTTGCATAATAAAATAACTGGTAACTGACTTCATTAATTTATAGATTTGTCGGTTTAGTTTTCTAATCTAACTACAGATATCAGTCACGACCAGGACCATCTCTCTCTGACTTTAAAAGTAAGTTTTGAATTTGATTTTTGTAGAAATAATATAATATAATAGAAATAATTTGCAAATCCCTCGTGTATACATTATACATCTTTTTATTACGTAATGTAACGTAAACGTAACTAATAAATTTCTACGCCCACAAACAATAAAATACTCTCTGCACTCATAATACACTGCAAACTCTGCATCAATTCACAAGTATACAATGTTTTATGTGAAAAATATTTGGCTATTTGTATTTATTATTTTTTGGAATCTTATACGGATGCAAACTACTAAATATAATTTATAATATAATATTTCTAATTTTTTCGCTTTCGGCAGATATTTTCAAAAAGTGGATATTAAAATAAAGTTGGTTTCACACGCAGCCAATTTTTTCTCAGAAGTTGGTCAAACTATCAAAGATTTTTTTAGCTTGTCATATTATATTTTAATTAAAATAAGCTGAGACTGGCACAAAATCGATTAGGAAGAATTTATCGGCTTCTATATATGAAGTTCGGATTCGGAAGGAAGCTTTGTGATTGGAATTGGAAATATTTTATCTTATACGAAGAATTTTAAACTTATAAAAAAACACCTTTGTTAATAATTATATAATTTATTTTACAGTTTGAAAGTGAGACTGGAAATTTAGACCGAGGTAGCAAATATGTTTCCAGCAATTTGGGCAGTGCTGAGAATATATGCGCCTTATATCACACTTCCTGTTGCTGCATTAGTCGGGGTCGTTGGATATAACTTAGAAAATATTGTTAGCGATAAATACACTCCGTTCAAACCAAGTATAGAAGAACAACGAGAGGAGCGTCAATTGAAGGAATTGTCCGGAAATGAACATAAAGCTGTCGATTCTTTGGCCGACAAAAAATTTGTGCCTAAGTCGATTTTTGAAAAAAATATGTCTCCTCAATTAGTGAAATAAACCAGCTAGCAGGAATTATTAGGTAAATCATTTTTATCCCGTATGTGTCTAGTAAAGTAATTGGAAATTACCTGTTTCGGTTTTTACGATTGACTAAAACTTTAGTTATTTCAATTTCTTTGTATTTAGTGTATTTTGGTTTCACTTCTCTTAGATACATATGGATTTAAAAGTCACCTTTTTACATATGAATACAACCGAAGTGAGAAGTGACCCTGTGGTGACACGTCTGGTCAAAAGCTACAGCTACACATAAAGCTATATAATATGTATATGTTAGTCCGTATAGTATTATCTTCAAACATGTTTTCCTTATTTAAGGTAGTCGTAAACTTGTAACCATTCTAAACAGTTTCTACATTTCTAATAGTACTAGTATCGAAGTCCGAAATATATCAAATATCGACCATCCACATATATATGACTACAAATTATTGAATTTCAGTACATTACAATTACATACTATCTACATCTGTAGGGATTTATCATTTAGCTGTAGATTGATGACTGCATCACACATATTTATTGATACTATTTGATTAATATTATATATAAAAAGCAGTAAAATCGAACTGAATTGTTGTCTTTAAATCTGATTTTGTGACTCTCTTCATGCATGTACATAAATAATCGTCCATTGAGTCCACTTCTTTAGATTGATAACACAAATGCGTCAAAATTAAGGCCAAGTGATGAAACGCAGCTACAATTCAACTGTAGCTGTTATACATAAAAATAGTATTTCTGAATTACCTACAAGACTGCTGAACAGAACTGTGATTTTATTTACAATATGGCAATGATAATTGACAAATGATGCTATATGCTTACCTATATGCTATATGCTTCTGTGATATGTAGGCTAAATAAATGAACAGTAAGTAGTAATTTGTCAAATCTTAGTTTTTGGCGAACTTTATTTTATATATTTTATTTCATTGTTTGGCTTAAAGTGGCCTGTCTTAAATCAATAAGATAAATTGACAAATATAATTTTAATGCAGGTTTTGAATTTTGGTTTTGACTTTTGACTAGACATGCCAAAACTAAGATTGGGGTCAAAGAGAACATGATTTTACTTATCTTTGCTAATTATTATTTTTTTTTATTTTTAACACGAACAGAAGAGATTTGTTATTGGTTAGATATTTAATACTTACTACCTTAGTACCATACTAATTTCATTAGACATATTTATGTAACAAGCTAAAACATTATTGGAGATTTTTTAGAGGATTTTTTATTTTCTAAACTGTCTATTACGGTATTAATTTTGAAGGTAAGCGTGTTCTTTTGTGAAAAGTCTAAGGCAAAATGGTCCAAAACTTTTGAAGAATTTTCTCTTCCTCCCCAGTTATACAAAAATAGAAAGAATTTCATTTACTTAAACTTAGTTCTAAAAGTATTAGACCGATTTATGCAAAACAATATTTTATTTTAGAAATGAATGATAGATTAATAATGTATTCTTATCCTGTCTCATTTTATTTATAATTCAAAATATTAATTTGTTATGTTAATTAACCATAATTTAACCGTCTAAGAAAAAAGATAGATCGTTGGAAATACAACAATTACTTTTGCTAGTACAATTTATCAGGGATAACCTGAACGTAAGCATAGGCTTTTGAAATCTCTTAATGTCACGTTATTATACTTGTACATGATAATTGCCTTGCTTGCATCTATTTAGTCAACTCTTACACTTTTCCATATAACTATGCATCGATGGCAGACCATAATCTTAAGAAAGTCATGCTGTAAAACAGTACTAACGTACAATTTGATTAACTATGCTAAACTGAGCATAACAGAATTATATATTTATCAATGATATACATGATAGTTTAGGACACTTAGATTTAGATGTTCATCAAAATAAGATTCATTCCGCAGCACAAATCAAGGTAATACGAGTATACACATTTAATATCAAATGTAAGGACAACTTTCCCTAGTCTTACAGTAAAGAACTATATTTCATAACATCCTATGATGACATAATTGTCCTACTTTTATAAATCCATACATTTACATTCAATTTTCAATAAAAATAACAAGTTTTTATTTATGAGATACATTTTGTCATATTATGTTAATAATTATAGTAAAGTATTCCAACACAAATAAAAGATTACATAAAGGATCGTCCCTTCGTCAGTCTACAGGCTCCAAGTTCTTCCAGAGTCAATAACCTCGTTGAAAACAATGTTCATATCCCCTGAATAAACAAGACATTTTCTTCCCAAAAGGGTTGATGAGCCAAGGTAGCGCTGAATGACCATATCGGCCTTTTGACCTTTAAATACATTTTCTACCTTGAAGCGCATCTGTCCATCGGAGCAGCAAAACAAACTGCCATTGTCTGACTGCTCATTCACATTTTTGTTCACAACAATTTTTGGAAGTGTGTAACTCAGTCCTGTGAAATGGTCTGTAAGGGTCACTCTGTATAAGTCGTTTTTGATCACATCCCCGTCCACTTTGATTTCATTGTTGTTCTGCTCGACAGCAATATCTGTAGCACAGGGAGGACTCACTCTCTCTCCGTACAAACTGTAGTTTGACTCATCTTCTGTGTGAATGTTCCCTTGAAACCAAGAATGGTCTTCGGCGAAACAAAGATGTGCTAACCCCTGAGCTTCTATTTGGTTGACTCTGGTACTGGAGAGATGGGCTCTCTTTCTCCGAACGATTGGCATTCTGTCGTTGGGAATTTGTTGGAATTTTTGAGTGGAAATGGTTGCTGTGTCCAACATACCTTTGAAAACTGTAACTGTCTTTACCTCTTTCAATACAAAGATACAAACGCAAAAAGTATTTTCACAAATAAGATAAGAAAAATTAATATCCTTCGCAGACAATAATTGCTTATTTTTGTACTCAGTGAGTACTTTATAGAAGTTGGGTCGCTACCAATTTTGTGTATAATGGTTATTAAAGGTGTGTAGGAAGTAGTAGAAGTCAGACACTCTATTTATGATTTTCAGAAAGATGTGTTTCTACTTAAGATATGTTAAGCAAACAATTATGCTTCTGTATACAAATAGTCTGAGATTCTGGAGGTAAATAACCTAACTAGAGAACAAGGATATTCTTATGAATTTAACCCTTTCTTAATGTCTTAAGTCGTTCACCGAATTAACTGTGTATAGAGTATTGGAAGATAAGCCAAGAATGCTTCTCTTGGGATGATTGGGATGTGAATGACGGTTTTCTGGCTCTAGGGCTTGACTTACAAATATGATTCAGCATAAAGCCGCCGACACAGTGAACATGTAAAGTGGTGATGCAATTTTTTGAGATGAGAATTTCTTTTGGCTAGCAACAGTGGCAGACAATTTGGAGTCAGTCGACTCTAAGTTACACACTAACTGATACAAGTTAGATTCTTCGAGTTTTGCAGATTAATCGTCAATCCTACTAGAAGGGTTCAATCTTCATGTGGCAACAGCCTTCTGTAAAACCAAAAGAGATGTCAAATTAATATTAAGTGAATGTTAAGACTAGTTTAGATATATACGATTACTTATGCACGATGTAACACAATGCTAAGATGTTAAGACTTTTGCGTAACATAAGTACTGTACATGTGTATGCTGTGTGCTTCGTGCACACATTGTTCCTTTTGCGTTTCACACTTGTTTACTCTCTCCAATTTGGTACATATCCTGTTTTCTGTTTACCTTAAACCAAACTTTGTATTTTTCCTATGCTGCCGAGGGTCACAACATTCCACGTGGCTCAAGGATCACATCCTAAAATTCTTTTCGCACTGATGTGTTTACACTTACACTATGGTACATAACTCGAATCTGTCAATGACACAGTATTGTATCTTTTGGAAACAGACGCGAGATTCCGAAGATATATGCCATACTCATAATATACGTTACTGTACTTATAATATTATGGGGTAAGTAAAATTGAACGGAATTTTTTATATAGTGATCTGATACGGTCGAAGACTTTGGTAATGGAACATTGTTAGAAGTTATAATTAAGATGTTTAGGAAGAAGAGGATATTTGTTGGGTATATTTAAGAACTGTATTTAATTAGTCTTTCTCAAAAGGAGTACATGTATAGGGGAATTAAATAGTGACGATGACCAGGGGAAATATTTAATAATTTTGAGTGAGGCATGCCTAGGGTAGTGAATCTATACTAAAATGCATGCAAGTAAAAGTGTACTAATAAGTGTTATTAATAGAAATGTCAACTGTTTTCGTCTGCTGCAACAATAATGAATGCCATAATAATATTATTACCTATATGCAGTCAGTTAGACACCCTTTAGCACTCGAATATTGTTTTACGGGCAGGAATAGGGTAGCGTAATGTAAGATGTGTTTAATACTCTTAAGGTTATGTTAATAATCATACAGCATAAGATGAGCATCCAACTGATGCGAAAGAAGATAGTGTCATAGCCATGTACAGTATATGTTATGTCTAAATCCAATACAATACATGTTTCCCATTGATCTTCTCATCGCTACAAAACAAAAAGTCCAAAGTCCCCTTCTACCACACCCACATATATTAATTGACCTGTTTGGTATATTTCCTTTCGGAATGACGATGTAAAGTGAACGTATGAAGTATTGTCCGCTGCTTGAATATCGCAGACCTCAGACCACTAAGTTAAAGACGCAAGCACAATCGATTCGATTTCTGAATGGAACTATTGCATATTTTTAGCTTTAAATGTTAATGCACACAGAGGTTCGCGTGCCAAGGTGAAGTCATTTAAGTATAAATAGATTGTACAGAGTTAAGCAAGAAAGTCCAGGTAATTGATGTTAATTTAATCTTTTTCATCCATAATCTTCCCTGTCGCTATGCAAAAACTAGCCATCAGCTCATAGTACAAAGTGCAGAACAGCCTTCAAAGAAAGCAAAGTTGTTTCTTTTCTTGCAAATGCTGATATGATACGTGTTATGATAATCTCAGATTTTCATATTTGCTAAGCAAGTGTGTACTTCATACTGTATACATAAACACTTTTTTGTACATCGTGTCCCATCTCCCATATAATGCTACTGTTGCAACATAATGTCCAAGACGTACCATAACGTCGTACTTGTCACACAGACGTATTTACTGTTCATTAACATGAAGTTATAATTAACTAGTACACTTAGTTAATGTATACTTATGTATTTGCAAAAGTCTGGAGAATAAAGTTATGTAATACATCCTATGACAATTGTAAATATGATTTCATTCGTATCACAACTATTTAAAAAGCATAGTATGGCTGACAATGTTTTTGTGTGATAATGATAATTGCAAGGTACTTTTATATGCAATTTGTAATTCACAATTGATGAGAATTTCTGATTTTAGATTCCTGTCCTAATGCACGTAGATTGCCTACTCATCTTATATCAATAAATTGTATTTGCATATTGCATCCAGACATATGACGACGGGTTTGACAAAAGCTAAACTAAGAAATGGAAATATAATCTGCTATTTTGCTCCTTTCGCAAATAACAAGAATGAATGACAAGCAGTGCGTGGTACATCCCATACGTTCTTTGCCTTTTGTGCTGAGTCAATACTTACTCTCCATTTTCACTAGTTGAAATGACATATTTATGACTTAATCTCAAAGATTTTATTTACTGATAAACTAATCTGCCATTGGCGATGTTGCAAAAATGGGTCAGCTCTGACTTATTATTTATATGCTTGATATAGTACAATGCTAAATGAATTCCTTATGAAAGTTACGTGGCACTGAATGCGATGATATTTTCACCATCTAAAATCTCGTTAAAGGTTATCAGTCTCAATCTCAATCTCAATGTCAGGGTTATTTGAATGTTTAATTAGTTCAAAGTTTTGTAGCTACCAAGCTGTATTATTTATATTGACAAGTATATAGTGGACATTTTGCTATAATGAGACTTGTGCGGTAATAGTTTTTTCCCAGTGAGTCTATAATTTAGTTTCGTATACTGATATAGAATATAGGCCAGCTTAATTTCGTTAACTATTTGCCTTATTATTGCTGCCTTAAATTGTCATTGCTTTATATGATTAATTTAAATGTGACTATTTATTATGGCATAGCATCTTTAACCGACTTGTAATCTTGTCGTTGTGACATACGATTACGATAAATTATATGTCAGTTTTACTTTTATAATCACAGTGGAGATAAGATACATAAGAGGAGCTCAGGTATGGTAAGTAAAATTACAAAACATTAAAAATTAAGGTTAACTTTAATTACGTATATGTAGGATTATTTTTAAACCTCTTTTTTAGTAGATGCAATTTTTTAATGATCTACCATGTCTTAGTATATAAATACGTGTTGAATACAGTTGCTATTTATCTTTAGCTAGACTAAGTAAAAAATTTATTTTGCGTCATGATTAAAAATCTCGGATTCAAATGGACTGCAGATAACCTACTGTGATGTGGGTAAGTATGCTGGTTGTGTCAAAGAGAATAAGTAGATATGCCTTTTTATGAATAATTAAGATGAGTGAAGACTCATTTAAATTGCGAATCACGTTTACAGGAGTGCAGAGAATTGCATGCAGACTTGCAAACAGATGCTAATTAAAACCATAGCTCTAAGACTGCGATTGAATATGGGAATTATAACTTAATAAGGATAACATAGCTACTAGAATGATACTGTATGTAGTAATATACCATTTTGGGTTAAGTCCAGAGAATCGTTCGTGAAGTAATTTTGCATTAAGGACACTTGTACAATTTAAGGAGGATTAAATCAACTGAATTCAGTAGAATAAAATGAATGAATAAGTGTATGGATAATATGCTATTAGAGCTGATTACAAACTAGTCGTATTAAACTTTCCATGTGTGTAATACACCTACAGATGATGCATGGAAGATTTGAAGACATTATGTAACTATTGATTTTTATACCACCACCTAAAGGCTAAACCACACCGAATTCAATGTACAAAACCTGTTTTATGACCTATCGCAAAACATTGTCGACAGATGTATCTTTGTCTGATGCACATGTAAATATATGAAGATATATTCTATAGGTTATACGATTACACCACTTCTTACTAGCTGTATTGTGCATCAATTTTCAATTTCTATACTGAAATGCGATACTTATGTGTATACTCCCGTGGTTTAAATTGTAAACCTGCAAGCAAAAAAGTAGAGAGACTGGTCAACTATTAATACATGTATGTACATGGATTTTAATACTAGCATTACTTGAGCGAACAGTTATAACAATGATGTCAGTTTGAAATATTTTACTACTTATAGATCTGTATAGGCACATCATCAATTTACAGATATTATAACTTATCTGTAGTAACAATGTTTTAAATGATAATGCGATGTGCTATACAAAGTACAAAGTCCATCTTGCTCTATAGCTCCTACAATTACAATTGTTGAAGAAAGTACAAAGTTCATAAAAGTGTTTTAATTTACTGACCAGTTATGTCATGGTTGACGCTACCCCACAAAAAACTTTATCTATTACCCTACAACATGCAATGCCTATAGAAAGATTCCCAAAATAGAATAGCAAAGTTTTTTGCATGAAATTATTACACACCATCATTGTAATATTAGATCATTACATTAGTTGTATTGCATACCTATATACCCATATAGTATACAAGTTGGTGCTACAGTAATGTTATGATTTTTATATACATATAACCTGAACATATCTAATTTTTTGTTGTGCTTTGTGTTCACATTTGCCATAATTTATGACTTATCCTACCATTGTGTGTAAAATATAAACTTGGATGTTTAATGTACTATCTCCGACTATCTCCTCTCTATCCTTCTTGCCTATTTTTAATTTGAAAAAATGATAGTAACGTTTACTAATTGCAACCTTATTCTTTTTATAACACCATGGGCAATGTAGAATTAGGGTCTAGGTAAACTTGTGAGGATGCCTAATTGTAACATTGGAAGATGCATTTTTGAGTAATTAAGGAATATTTATGTTGATGTGCATATAATATTTGCGATTAGATAATTTAATATGCTATCTGTAAAATAAAGAGTTGGTTACGACAAAAACTTACTTAAAATCTTGTGATTTTGACGGATGTATGCGGCATGCGGTCTTCTTCACACACACGTGTACGTTAAGTTCAGGTCGAGAAATATAGGACGAAACCTGCAGAACGAACTATTAATACTTGTCTGTTTACTACTTATACAGAGATTGTAAACGAGTTGGTAACTTGTAGTAGTAAAGGCAATGGAGTGTCAATCTCTTCTGGCAATAGTAGCTAGGAAGCAGTGGCTTTATCTTCAAAGAAAACAAAAGTAATTGCCAAAATTTTGTTTTGAGTTTGTACAAACTCGAACTGTTTGCTTTTCTGGCAATACCGAACGGAATTCGCGAGAACTGCGAATAGGGATCCTACTCGACAATGGCAATGAGCTTGCTTCTAAAATTTTGCAATCGATCTGCGTTTTGTAGCGGAGAGACTCTCAAAAGAAGCAGTCGATAATTGTATATCTTGAAGATATTCCTGACTGAGCAAGGAAACCTCTGAGATGGGATGGTGTAGGATAAAATTGAAACAAAGCCTTTTCTGCCTGCACGTTTCTTTTGCACTGCAGTGTTAACTATCAAACAACCCAGAACATACTGACATTAGGATTGTGAGATGATTGTGGGTAATGCATTTGTTGGGGATAGACGCAAGAAAGCTAGAAGGTTATTTTACTTATAAAGTGGTTGCTGTACATGTAATATACTTTAGCATTGCGCAGGTATGTGTATCTACTATCTACTATTTAACTTTTCTAGATATCTGATGTGACTACGTGTCGATCTCGTTATGTTTTAGATCCGATACCACTAATGTAACACTAAATATCAGAATGAAATGTATATCTTAATAATGATAACTGCGAGACACTACTGCTCAAATACAGATAGTAAATAATATCAACAGCTTACATGCTAAATATTTACCAACTTTACTTATGTAATTTACCCAGTAGATATGGAAGTGAAGAACTCAAAAAGGTGCTCCTTGCAATCCTATATAGTTTATAATACTTATATAGTGTATTAGTAAAAGGTACTACCTTGTTCGCCTTGTAACATTGTGACGTGTCGAGACTCTTGTCCAGAGTATCCGTCTGTAGAGCATCCTTTAACTACACAGGACAGGATATTCAGAATCAGTTCTAAACCCAACAAACTCATTAACAATCATGGCACATGCACTTTTTTAATTTTTGTCTTTGGTATAAGAGCTTAGAATAGTTTTCTGAATCTTGGGTATTCTAAAAAGAAATTAAAATAGTTAATTTTAGATCAGAGACATCGTAACGTGATAGTAATAGCATAATAGCATTAAGCGTACATGACGCAAAAGGCAAATTGATTTAATGTGGTACATGTTACAGACGCAGTGGCAGTACTATTTTCCTATGCATGGTAGTATAAATCTAAATAACTTGTAGATTTATACGTAGTATTAATCTAAGGAACATGGAGCGCAAGAGACAGGATGTCCTTCAAATGATTTTTTATGCTACATTTACTCTTAAAACCAAGTGTATTATACCATTGTGGTTAATAGAGTATTATCATAATCAGTCTACGTAGGTATTATTACAAATATTGCAGAACTATACTATATGCTAGCTTGTGTACCGAAAAAACTATGCATCTGTCTAGCAAACAATTGCCTTGGGTCTCATTTGGCAGTCGGTCCAGCATAACGAGGAGACGATGCATGCTTGGCACATTACGTGTATACATATTATTTGTATTGTTGGATGTTGGCCTACTGATTGGGCCAATAGCAGTACTAGATCTGTGAAATTCGATTTACTCCAGTACAAGTGTAAACAGTTTGAATGCACACACCCCTATGTCTCGATGCCAGAAAGTTAAACGTAATCACAAACAATTAAACACATTGGTAGACTCAAACTGACTTGGGCAAGTTTACACATACTCTTCCAATGAATTCCTACGGGAAACTGCGTCTTTCAGATTACATGTACCATAGTGGTATCCAGTAAAAGCAATCTATTAGTCTGCTTGTTTTGCGTGTTAAAGTTCATTTCATGGTTGAAGTGGAGGTGTATCGGCTGCTGCGCTATTAATAGCCACAGTTTTGTCATTTTGAAAGGGCTATTGAAATCCTAGAGCATCTTAGCTATTTAGTGCAATGCTTAATGTTTTAATTCGTGATGAGGATTAATGAATGGTATGCTTGCAGTCAGTACGATAGTTAATGGACAATTAACAACATCCACATTCTTGTAAACTAGAAGCAAAGTGACGTAAGAATTTCAGGAAATATTTGTCATTTGACCATGAGAGTGATATTATTGACATGTTTCCTTGAAACTGAGGAAGAGCTAACGACCGGTCGAACCTATTCATCATTCTGAGATTGTTTTGCTTGAGTATCATACTTATTGCACAATACAGTAGTGATAATTACTAATTACGTGCATTTACATTCTAAAAAATCTGTCTCATCTGCGTCTCTTGCTTTGATTCTTAATTCTTATCCGATTTTCGAAATTGCATGTACAATTTTCATATTTAAATTCCATTTTGACAAAATAACAATATTGTGGATTGCCATGCACTCACTGGAGGATAAAGCTCAATAATTTGTCAATGAAAAGTATTTTGTTTACTCTAGGTGTTTAATCGTTATTTTGTGGTTGACATTGATAAAAGTACTAGAATACACTTTTATTGCCCAAATACTAAGTATTATGATGAAATAAGGAAAGGAACTTACGGAATTTTACCTTCTTTGAGCATAAACTTAAAAATAGCCTAGGAATTGTTACATTGACACTTGTTTCAGATACCAAATCCAGTGGTTTTGGCTACCTTTATAATGCTTGAATGTAAGCTAGACAAGGGCGCATCCCCGCATACAACCAACCACTGCATTGAATACATATTTTGTCTGCTATTACGAACGTCTGAGAATGACATATAACACTATTACCCAAAATAACCACAACTTGGTGGTTTGTAATAATAAAGCCGGTATAATGCTATAAAAACTAGGGCTGCATAAAGGAAAGTAATTTAAATACTATTCCGCATGAAGCAGCGGGAATGGTGATAGCTGCCCTTGAATTTATATAGGTATGTGATTCTGAATAGATGCTAAGTTAGTTCGGGTAGCAGACAGAAGAACGCATTTAGGAACATTTGCTGTTGTTGTAAGCTTGCAGTAAACAAGATTCTCAAGGACTTCTGCTTCACACTATTTCTGTGTCTATTATATGCTTGGCTAAATTACGACTACTTCATGCTCACTATTGTCAGTGGAGTATAACTAAACACTGAATTTATTTAACACATCAGAAGAGACTGGCTGAGGAAGACTATAAGTCACATAGCTAGAGAAATTCTTGATATTGAATTAATATTGCATATTCTGCTCTGTGTACATCCGAAATACCTTTCCTAATAATCTTGGTGCATCTTGTAGCTTCATAGACACATTTTTATAGTCAGTGCATTACTCAGTGGTATCAGTGTGTCAGTGTGTCTGTTTGTGTCTGGTTCAGTCTGGTAATAAGTTTAATACCTAGGCTAACAAATTCTGGATGAGGTGATACTATTTGAATGAAAGAGTTCTAGTTAAGCTATTTTAATGTAGTTATTACTATTTCTGATGATAGCCTAACCTTGGCGTCTGCATGAAATTCCGAAGCCACTCTATTTCCTAAGCCGGCTGACTTTGCTACAAAGCTCTTTACATCATCGATAATATGCCATTCAATACAGAACAGTCGTCTTATTTAACATAGTATGAAGAAAAGATATTGATAAGAGGATATGAATAAAGATGGATTTCGAAGATATATTTTAAGTTAATCCAGTTAATGTTGGGCTACTTGATTATAATAGTGCTACAGATAGATCCATTGAAGAAATAATAGAATATTAAACTTATAGCCAGCACAGTCCGTACAACAATGTTTATGCAAAGAATTAAAATTGCTTCCTGTTTCTGATCTCCAACAATGTCAACCTTTTTTAAACTGAAGAAATATTTTATCTGCTATAGATAGATACATAGATTTATTCTTAACAAGTTCATTTTTGCATATGATTTGTTACATGGTAGATGAAGTTAAGATACTCTAAATGGGTATTAATTACCTTTTGACAATATACCTATAAGTATTGCTCAGTAAACAGCATTGTGGTATCACGCTTTCAGAGTTGTAGTCAGTAGTATCCTGAAAATTAGTATGTGAGTGTGAGAGACAATTTAGGGTACTGCGCATAACAACATTTGAGCTTCAGAAGAATAATTTTTGTAATAAATAGTTGCATTAGGTTATGTGTAACATTCGTACCTAATCTTCTAAGTAGAAGGACAACTTCTGCTGGGCCTTAGTCAATATAAAATGCATTTCCATTAAGTCTGTCAAGTGAGGTAGGTAGTGTAAAAATAAAAAATATTTCAAGGAAAAGTCTTCAACAAACCCAGTCTCATTTCAATGCGCTGCTGTACAAAAAACGAAATGAACCAGTCTTCCTTAATCTTCGAATGATTTTCTTTCTTGCAAGATTAAAGTTGACTGTGGTGGATTGGTGTGCAAATAGGAAAAGCCTTGAATCCTTCCTTTTTGCTATTTTCCTACTACCCTGCCACATCTACCATTATTGGATCCGATCCATCCTCCACTCTCCAATGATAATTCTCTGATACTACGGGATTACTTACAGTGCATTTGTGTCTTAAATATATGCTTTACACTTCCATGTGTGTTGACTTACAACTGAGACTTTAAATATCTTAGCTATTCCTTCCTATAAAATGTAAGTATTTCATGCTAACATATGTAGTCTTAGTAGGTGACTTAGTAGGTGACTACTTCTTAAAATTTGCCCTATCAATACACACATACCAAACGTACCTAACTACAACTTCCGTTGTAGAAAAACATGCGATTTGTTCGAAATAAATAAGCTTATATAGTTTGTGGTGTTTCAGAAAAGGGTCATTTTACTATTTATTTGACGAACTAAATCGCAGATTGTAACGAAGTGACAAACAGTAAACAATTTTTATTATTGTTTTTGTCTTTAGAAAGTTATTCTCTTAGCACTTTGACTTTTAAATAGCTATTCATTAATAACAGTTTGATAACACAGAAATCTCATGCAAGTAAACTGCTTTCCAACCTAATTATGTATATTTCATAAATTTTATCACAGTCTTTTGTGCTTCCTGATGTATGTATTACATATTTTCTATTGATATCTGAACTACTTAGCAAACATGGCATGATCTTTACTACTGCGTCTTATTTATATATTTATCTAATTAACTAATGTTACACTTTAAGGAAGATAAAGTTGATAAGTTTGGGTTTGGTTGGTTACTATCAGTTTATGCATCATCTTTACTGACAAATGGGGATGGAATAGTATTTAGAAAAAGATATAACCTTGTAAAACTAGTACAAATTCCTAATTCTTGACGCAATCACAACCAACTATGATCCGTCAAGTATCAAGCGGCATGGGGTATAAAATATATTTAAATTAATGATGTGTATGGACTTAATTGTTCAGAGCGACTTTACTCGAGTAAAGATGCTATAGGTGGCTAGTGCCTGTAGGTTGTTCTTCTCTGCTAACTGTATTAGTTGACCAATATCTGGTCACAGCTCATTAAAATCCAATTGCTCGTATCTGAGCCAAGTACTATGCATATGCATGGAATTGTATTCAATAGTTCTATTTAGGTAACTGGTTTTCAAGATAGTTGAGTGAGACCTTTCATTGATTTTGCAATGAAATGGTGCCAAACTTCCAATCTGGATGTTGAATTAGAAACGACAAATTATTTAGAGCAGTTAAATACCAGACCCAGATGGCTTAGTGTTGATGTTCGTCATGTAGAAAAATGATATTGTGATTGTGCACTAATGATGAGAACTAGGCTAGCAAAAAAGGTGTTGCTTTCTTCTTTTACAGCAAGTTGTATCTACTAATCGAGCGTTTTCTACATCGATTAAACAGACTAAAGATTTCTACGAATAATTTTTATACCTCTTTCGTCTATCATAGTCTTTATCCTCCGTAATT